>JACDNR010000406.1:0-55844 GCA_013421045.1 Propylea japonica | reverse complement strand
TTTTTGGAACTATACTGATGGACAAAATTAGCGCACCACCTAATATTTCGCTAATTTTACAATGGATATCTTCCCAATCTTTAGTCGGATTTCAATGGTTTTTTTCTCAATTGTAGCTCTGTTATTGTCGAATTTGCTCCATTAAACAGAAGTCTAAAAAATAAATCTTCATGTTGTACAAGGCGTCTAATAATGTCATGTTTTATTGTCAAATTTTAACGTCTCTGTGGACAATGCCAGGTTGCTGAGGCATATAAAAACAATAAAGAGTTATAGCCTAGTATCTCTTGAGTATTTTGTTTTTTTAAAAAGCAATTTATCTTGGAACCGTCTAGAGATATTCAACATTTTATCAACTCTTGTATTTTATGCATTAGTCATGAATATCTTCGCAACCATTTGTCCGATTTGAATGAAAATGCAAGAGTATAAAGATGAGAATATCTCTGAAGGGTACAAGTTAAATTGCTTTTCGAAAAAGAAAAATAGTCTGGAAATATCAGGCTATATCACTGATAGTTTTAAGATATCTGGTATTGCCCACAGAAGGCGTTAAACTGTAATGAAAAAAACGAAAATTTAAACGCCCTGTACAGCATGATGCATTTTTTTTTGAAGATCTCATTGTTATATGATATTCGCAATAAAAGAGCTACAATTAAAAAAAAAACATTCAAATCGGACAAATGGTTGCGAAGATATTCATGGCTAATCCATAAAATACAAGAGTTGATAAAATTTGAATATCTCTGGACGATTCCAAGATAAATCGGTTTTTTATGACCCAGCAACCTGGCATTGCCCACAGAAGATGTTAAAATTTGACTTTAAAACATTACATCATTTAAACGCCCTGTACAACATGAAGATTTTATTTTTTGGACTTCTGTTTAATGGAGGAAATTCGACAATAACAGAGGCCAAGCCACAATTGAAAGAAAAAAACATTGAAATCTGACTGAAGATTAGGAAGATATCATTGATAAAATTACGAAATTTTAGGTGGTGCGCTAATTTTGTCCGTCAGTATATAAATAAATATGTTATTTTAAGTCCTTTTCGATTGAATTTTTTTTCCAATTGTAGATATAACCATCCTTAATCAATCACCAGTTTTGAATATCAAGAGAACCCGGCGTACGTCATTTTTACAGGGGGTGAAACTAACGTCATCTGTTTTCTACAGGGTGAAACTAAATCTGTTTTCTTACCCTACTTTAGAACCACCTCTGGTGTGTTCCAGTTGTTTCACTGTCTGATTTCTTATTTCATCATCAGGACACATCTTCTCTTGACAATTTAATCCTTCATTCATACTAATAGATCAATTTTTGTGAAGATACAGAGCAACATTAACTCCACAATTTCGCTATAGCTATGAAAGTACTTTCACAAATTTAACCTTAAAAACGAGCTTTATGAAAATAAACTGAAAACTGAGTGAAAACATAAAACAAGAGAAGTTTCAGCGCGACATGTTATTCGGTATGCACCGTTATTGAAGACGATTTCGTGCCAATGCTTTATAATGCCCGACCACATCAACCGCATGTGGCTAGGACTGCCAGAGAGTATTTAACAGAGGTTGATATCCAAGCATTCAACTGGCCTGCTCTAAGACAGATTTGAACTCAATTGGACATGTTGGGTTCTCTTGGGAGGAAAATTCGATCTCGGGTACCAACTCCTGAACTTTTGCAGCAGCTCTGTGATGATCTTATTGATTCAAAACCTTAATGAGGACATGCCGAGACGAATTGCTCCTGTGATAAATGTGTCTAGGCGGAAAACACTTTATGTGTTTGACCTTGTTTTCAGTTTGTTTTCATTAGGTCAGAGTTTTAAGTTGAGTTTGTCGAAGCCTGAGCGAAATTTAATGTTAAAATGAAAACCTTGTATCTTTAACAAAACATTGAGGTATTGTTATGAATGAATAATTAAATGGTCAAGAGAAAATGTGTCTTGGTGATGAAATAAAAAATTCACACGGTGAAAGAACTGGAACATATCAGGGGTGGTCTAAAGTTAAGTGAAAAATCAAGGATTATACCTACAATTGAAAGAAAACATTTGAATCGGACGTGAAGTAACTCATTTATGAATTAACAAACTTCATCGATTTTTTGAGTGGATCGATTATTTGCCTCTCAGTGTATGTGAAAAACGGAAAACAACAGGCAATCGAGAAAAAATAACCTCGAAGAAAACCTCCAGGTCTCCCAAATCATAAACTCACTTCTACTTTGCGAACGTTTCAAGCAGGGGGTGAAAACACAGTGGCGCAGAATAACACCATCAATCCCGTAACCTAAGATCCCTCCAGAGACCAGCAACCTCTTCTTTCTCACGTCAGAAATAGGGGACGGCGGTGAAAAATAACAGCCATATGATTATGATACAGCATTCAATATCCCCGCAACCAAATAGAAAAACCTTGTCCCTTTTCCAGTGATTGCTTATAATAGCAATTAGCGAGCGTTTGCTGCAATCCCGAGGGAACAGGGGATCGACGTTCTCAAGGCGGCTAATTATGACTTTTGGATTCCGCATGAAACGCTAAGCTGTTTTCCGTGCCCCTAAGATGCAAGAGTTGTATTTCGGGGGCCAATTACATGGTGCGTGGCAAGTATTAGCACCAGACGGAAGAGCGTGCAACGAATGATTGACATTCGACGCTGGAACGGGGGTTTTGTAGGAAATGGTGGACAACGTAATGATTTGAGGGGTGGGGACCTTTTTAGAAAGTTTGGCGAACGTAACAATAACAATCCATCCAGAAAACACTATGAGTTGGTGGTTTAGAGGTTCGTTTGGTTATGGGTATATGTATTCCGTAAATCAACCAATGCCACCAGACAGGTCGATAATATTTGACAGCGGTCATCTGCTGGTTGTTTCGGTTGAAATTTATTTACGGAACGTATTTGGATTGCTGTGTGACTGTTTAGGTTAGGTTCATCTTCAAAATGAAATTATTCATTTTGAATTCAGTCCTTTGGAGCTGCAAGATGAAAATGATAATCAACAGAAGAAGGAATCATTTGGGTAGACAGCAAAGAAATGTTCTCAAGCTCCCGGATATCGTTCCTACTAAAACTATTGAAAAATAGAATATCAACGAATTTTTTGTAATGAAAAAAATGCATCAATAAAATATATTTTTAATACAACATATTTTGAACTATTTCAATAGAAATAGTTCAAAATAAACCGGAAAAAATGTCAAAAACTTCAAATTAATGAAACAAAACAATCAGAAAATAAATCGACACTATACGAGTACATAAAATGGAAAATTCTAATCTCAGCACAAAACGTAAAATATCATAGCTAGCACAACTATTAAAGTATAATAGAACCTAAATCCCAAAAGACAAAAATAATAACAAACCAAAGAAACCTAAGAATATCGTCGGTTGTTCAGATAGCTGAATATTACCGCTTGTTTCTGTAACCGAGTTCCGTAAATTAACTGTTTTGCAGAAACTAACCGAGAATATGATATTTACGAAACAGAAAAATAACAACCAAACCAACCAAGTTGATTTACCTATATCACCGCAGTTTTTTAATTCTGTGAGTCTAAATACTGGGTGATTATCTGAGAAATTCCGATTAAAAAGCGCTCTAAAATTGTTTTGAATAGGAATAGAGAAGTGGGGTTGATCTTAAACGAAGGAGGGGTTCATGGAAATTCAGTCGCCATGGTTCGCTGGTCGGGTGAGAAGCGTTCGTTCTGTGTGAGCGCTTATACCAAAATCAATCCTTTTTCTTCTGATGAAGCCCATTTTCATCTCAACGGCTAAGTAAACCAACAAAATTACAGGTATTAGTCTTCAGAAAACCCCAAAGAGAAACATAAAACTCAATTGCATAGTCTGAAGGTCACAGTTTTTTGTGCAATATACACACAAGGTATTATTGACCAGTACTTTTTCGAAGACGGACGAGGCCGAGCGGTAACAGTGGATTCTGATCGTTATGTGGACATGTTGAACAATTTCTTTGAACCAGCCCCCTTCAAGATTTCGATGGATACAACCGGGACACTTCGTTTCAGCAAGACTTGTTACAATTCAAATCGGTCTTTACCTGTTATTCAGGCGCTTTTTCCTGAAAACTGATTTCTCGGTGTGGAGACCTTCCATGGCCCCCCAGACTTGACACCTTGGTACTTTTACTTATGAGGATACCTCAAAAGTGTAGTCTACCGCAACAATCCCCGCACTCTAATTGAGTTGAAGGAAAATATCCGCCAGATATTCGAAAGATTACGATTTACAAGACAGTTTTTAGAAACTCAATGTCGCGTGGCTATATCACAATAAAATAACTCCGACCGGAACATATCAAAATCAATAAAATTCGACACACCGCAACCATCAACTCTTTTCCGGCAGTCCAGTAGAAGCATCAAATAATCACGTCAGTGCAGCCAACGTCACCCCGAATAATCACTGCGGATGCCACCGTAACATAATTTTCCATTAGTCACTTTTTTCGGCGACAGTTGAATTGTGTACCGCTGTCACTTGTCACTTGTTACACATATTTATGAATTCCGTGCTATTCGAGGACAAAGAAGACGATGCCGTTGTCCATCTGATCGTCCTCCTGTCTTGTACAAGAAGACGTGCCCGTCATAAATTCGAGAGCGATGACAGACTGGCGTAGACGTGTATTTTATCGTAATTAAAAGTTACACGGTCGAAACAATGGCGGATCCTTGTGCATCTTGATCGAGTTGGCCAGGTAACGTGCTAACCGGGGTGTGAAAGATATTTTAGGTTGGACTCGTGTGGGAATGTTGGTGTGATTTTTTCAGGATATAAAAAATATTTGTAGTTTTTCTCACACTTGTTCTATATTCGATAATATCACAGTGTCAATAAGAGATGTTATTCTGATATTCAAAGAAAAATGCCATTTTTTCAATATAAAAGATCGGATGTTTATTTCATTATAAAGAAGAAGCTATGCCGCACAAAAGACCTTATTTAACGCACAAAAAACCTTATTGGTCGCAGTGCAGAAGGGTAATCAAGGTGCCGATCGACCACTATCTAATCTAATCTAATCTAATGCCGTTAATAGTGCAAAATAACATCAGGCAAATGACCACCACGACCACGCTCACAGGACCATATCCTTTTGATGATATTTTCCATAACCAAATCGCAAAGTGACTGCCCTATGTTCTCGATAGCCTCACGAATTCCATCTTTGAGGTCTTGAATCGACGCTTGGCTATTGGTGTAGACCTTCTTTTTCACGTGGCCCCAAAGGAAGAAGTCGCAAAGTGTTAAACCACAAGATCTCGGTAGCCAATTGTGATCACCTCTTCGAGAGATATACGGTCCGGAAACTTTTCCCGCAAAAGATCAAAGGTTTCGTTGCTTCGTGGCGCCGTCTTGTTGAACGTAAACGTTGTTCAGATCAATACTATCCAAATTCGGCCATTAAAAACCATTAATCATCTCTCGATAGCGCAATCCATTCACCGTAACTGTTGATCCAGCCTCATTTTCGAAAAGGTAAGGTCCAATGACACCGCCGGACCATAAACCGCACTAAACAGTCACACGTTGAGGTTTTTTAACAATAACTCTTGGCTTTTCCGAACCCCAGATGCGACCATTTGGCTTGTTGACGAAGCCACCGAGGTGGAAATGGCCTTGTCACTCAAGATGACTTTTCGATGGAATTCCGGATCATTTCATGCATTCAACGACCCAATCAGTAGCAATATTCTCGGCTCTTCTTGAGCGACGTGCACGGGTTTCATTCTTCACTTCACTATCTTGTCCCAACAGCTCGAATTTTCCACTAATTTCTTTATTGCGGTACGACAAGGTGCTTCACGACGACCCAAAAATGTTCGAGTTTTACGAACCGTCTCTACCTAATTTTCACCATTTTTATAGTGAATTCAAATAACTTCAATGCGTTCTTGAAGCTTGAATCTTTCCGTTTTCATTAATGGCGTAGTTTCTACTTGTCAAATGTCAAAAATGACAGCTTCGAACGTGGAATCTATCGAGATAGCGGGATATTTAAAATAAAGTTCTTATTGGGAAACCCTTTACTTGAGAACAATTCATGACCCTTCTGAAAAGTATTGGATTTAATTTCTCTATTTTTTCTGTTTCATTTTTATGTTGGCTATCACCCCTAATCATAGGGGCGGCGGTCGATGATAGAAAAAAAAGAGAGAAACACTCATATTGCATTAACACATCGTGTCAAAGACAAGCAAATAAACTTATTACACTTTCGAAAAAAGGTACAATGACTACATATATATTCTTTTGAATTGAGAGCTAACAAAATACAATACATGAAACGAAAAAGTCCCTAGCTGAGGTTGGTGCAAAACGGGGTACCATACTATTCTGTCGTATGATACCAGAGCACAGGGAAAAACCTCAGTAGAAAAAACCCTGCCTCGCCGTTTTTACAAAACCGAAACTAAAAACTATTCGAATAAATACCTTCAATATTCATATACGAAATACATAATTCCTGCTCTTGGGCCAGGAGGGTGTTTTAAACCAGGTCTGGCATTCCAAGTGATGATTTTCTAATCTTCTGTTCTTCTGAGACCGCTACAGGACCCTACTGAAGGGTAATCATCTCCCATAGATTTAAATAGTGGTATTTCATTCTAAATATCGAATTTGATTTCGGAATAATGATAAAAAACGTGTGACAAACTTATGTCAAAATGACTACATATAAGATTAGATTGTGATCGACTGGCACATTGGCTACTTTTCTGCACCTAGTCATACTGATGTGGTTATCCAGATGAGACGACGGTGACTTAAGATTAGTCTTCATTGGTGAAATAGGTGAAAGAAATGAAAAGGAACCATCATACTCTCGTACAGTGAACGCTAGTATGATAAACGATTTGAAAATAATATTCATCTCGCCAACGCAGAAATTTCCTAGAAGACTTATGGTATGTTGCAAGAAAAAGTCTATTATGATCGGATGGCATCTACACTCCAATAAGAATTGTTCTGAACAAATTCTATGAATTTACGAATATTATTCCCCATTCAATTTATGACAGTCAAGTGACTCCTTTTCTATGCATAGTCTGAAACCAAGAGCTTAACATCATTCGAAAAAAATCTCCTCAACAATACCAGCAATCTCCGCAATAATTCCAGACACTTCTACAGCCCATAACTCATAAAATTGTAATAATCTCAGTTATTTGCTGCTGTCGCAAGTATAGAGATAAATTTTAATACAGCAGTAAAGCCATTTCGTCCTCACACATATCACAAAATCAAAAAAGTAACAAGGTGGAAGAATTTAAATTTATTTTCCATCACCTCTGGAAAAAACTCGTTTCCGAAAATCTGGCCCTGGGGAGATGTGACTCTGGGAAACATGATAAATCAAATAAATGTGATAATACATGCAAACTTCCAGCACGTCCTCGAGTATATCAAACGGGGATGTTCTTCTTATAAGAGGATGTAATGTATGCATACTGGCGTTCGCCCTCCTTCAGGCTTCGGTTTCAAAACACTCCTGCTTTGCCCAGGATCGAATGGGAATATTCAAATTTGGCTGGATCCACGTCATATTTCATTCCGTCCGACAAATTCGTTATTCGAGATCGCTTTTTGGTGGAGTGAGGGGTTACCATTGTTGACTAGAGGACCTAGTTGACATTAGAAGATTTACAGGTTAGGATAGGAAAGACTCGAACTGCTTCGGTCTATGTCCCTTTTTGAGCTTGTGTTCCTAGAGAAAACTCGAGACAGACCAGTGCTAAAACCTCTAAAAATAAAGAAAAAACAAAGAATGATTGCTATTGGAAATGACAGAGAATACAACGAAAATGAATGGAAAAAATTATAAGCAATCTGAGATCGGAAAGTGATAAGAAGTGGGTTTCAGAGATTAAAAAACAGTTTACACCTCGTAGGTTACAAAAAAAGTTAGAAGCCAAAGTTGTTGCTAATGAAAAGACTCACAACTTCTGGCAGGCTACAAGTTCTATAAAAAAAGATGAATGTCAAAGTGTTACCTACCTACTACTTTTGTAATTATCCTTTTTTACTTAACCCCAAAATTTTAGTGATCCTAATCGATTAAAACCCCAAACTCAACCAATATAAATGAACTTTTTCGCGATAAATGATGCGAAGAAGAGAAAAAATGACAAGCCCAACAAAAAACAGTTTGATTTAACTATTATGCGAAATTTATGGTTATAGGACAAATGGAAATATTCGAAAATTTCATTCTATCAAAGTTTTCTCAATAGAGTGATCTGGAAGAAATGATCCCCAAAATCTGCATATTGATTAGAACCCCTTACTTCCCACGATCCTAATGGATTAAAGCCACAAATCCAAACATTTTTAATAATCTCCTCGCAATAAATGCAAAGAAGGAAAGAAAAATCTACAAGGCAAAAATAAACAAGAATGAAGAGGAAAAATATGAAGAAGTGTACCCCAGCAAAACATTTCTTGCAGAGAGACGGAGGTTTAGTTTGATTCAACTATTATGCGATATTTATGGGCATAAGGCAAATGAAAATATTTGAAAATTTCATTCAATCAAAGAGTGATCTGGAAGAAATGATACCCAAAACTCTGCATATTGATCAGAACCCCTTACTTCCCACGATCCTTATGGATTAAATCCCCAAACCCAACCAATATAAATAATCTCTTCACAATAATGAAGCGAAGAAAGGAAAAAATCGACAAGGCAAAAAAACAAGAATAAAGAGGAAAAAATACGAAGAAGTGTACCACAGCAAAACATTCCTTGGAGAGAGACGGAGGTTCAGTTTGATTCAACTATTATTATGCGATATTTATGGGCATAGGACAAATGGAAATATTTGAAAATTTCATTCAATCAAAATTATTCTCAACAGATTAATCTGGAAGAAATGATACCCCAAAATCTGCATATTGATCAGAACCCCTTACTTCCCACTATCCTAATGGATTAAATCCTCGAACCCAACCAATATAAATAATCTCTTCACAATAAATGAAGCACAAAAAAAAAAGCGACAAGGCAAAAAAACAAAAATAAAGAGGAAAAAATACGAAGAAGTGTACCTCAGCAGAACATTCCTTGGAGAGAGACGGAGGTTCAGTTTGACTCAACTATTATGCAATATTTCTGAGCATAGGACAAATGGAAATATTTGAAAATTTCACTCGATCAAAGTTATTCTCAACAGAGTGATCTGGAAGAAATGATACCCCAAAATCTGCATATTGATCAGAACCCCTTACTTCCCACGATCCTAATGGATTAAATCCCCAAACCCAACCAATATAAATAATCTCTTCACAATAAATGAAGCGAAGAAAGGAAAAAATCGACAAGGCAAAAAAAACAAGAATAAAGAGGAAAAAATACGAAGAAGTGTACCCCAGCAAAACATTCATTGGAGAGAGACGGAGGTTCAGTTTGATTCAACTATTATGCGATATTTCTGAGCATAGGACAAATGTAAATATTTGAAAATTTCACTCGATCAAAGTTATTCTCAACAGAGTGATCTGGAAGAAATGATACCCCAAATCTGCATATTGATCAGATCCCCTTACTTCCCACGATCCTAATGGATTAAATCCCCAAACCCAACCAATATAAATAATCTCCTCACAATAAATGAAGCGAAGAAAGGAAAAAATCGACAAGGCAAAAGAAAACAAGAATAAAGAGGAAAAAATACGAAGAAGTGTACCCCAGCAAAACATTCCTTGGAGAGAGACGGAGGTTCAGTGTGATTCAACTATTATGCGATATTTGTGGGCATAGGACAAATGGAAATATTTCAAAATTTCATTCAATCAAAGTTATTCTTAACAGAGTGATCTGGAAGAAATGATACCCCAAAATCTGCATATTGATCAGAACCCCTTACTTCCCACGATCCTAATGGATTAAATCCCCAAACCCAACCAATATAAATAATCTCTTCACAATAAATGAAGCGAAGAAAGGAAAAAATCGACAAGGCAAAAAAAACAAGAATAAAGAGGAAAAAATACGAAGAAGTGTACCCCAGCAAAACATTCCTTGGAGAGAGACGGAGGTTCAGTTTGATTCAACTATTATGCGATATTTATGGGCATAGGACAAATGGAAATATTTGAAAATTTCATTCAATCAAAGTTATTCTTAACAGAGTAATCTGGAAGAAATGATACCCCAAAATCTGCATATTGATCAGAACCCCTTACTTCCCACGATCCTAATGGATTAAATCCCCAAACCCAACCAATATAAATAATCTCTTCACAATAAATGAAGCGAAGAAAGGAAAAAATCGACAAGGCAAGAAAACAAGAATAGAGAGAAAAAAATACGAAGAAGTGTTCCCCAGAAAAACATTTCTTGGAGAAAGACGAAGGTTCAGTTTGAATCAACTATTATGCGATATTTATGGGCATAGGGTTAATGGAAATATTTGAAAATTTCATTCAATCAAAGTTATTCTCAACAGATTAATCTGGAAGAAATGATACCCCAAAATCTGCATATTGATCAGAACCCCTTACTTCCCACGATCCTAATGGATTAAATCCCCAAACCCAACCAATATAAATAATCTCTTCACAATAAATGAAGCGAAGAAAGGAAAAAATCGACAAGGCAAAAAAAACAAGAATAAAGAGGAAAAAATACGAAGAAGTGTACCCCAGCAAAACATTCCTTGGAGAGAGACGGAGGTTCAGTTTGATTCAACTATTATGCGATATTTCTGGGCATAGGACAAATGGAAATATTTGAAAATTTCATTTAATCAAAGTTATTCTCAACAGAGTGATCTGGAAGAAATGATACCCCAAAATCTGCATATTGATCAGAACCCCTTACTTCCCACGATCCTAATGGATTAAATCCCCAAACCCAACCAATATAAATAATCTCTTCACAATAAATGAAGCGAAGAAAGGAAAAAATCGACAAGGCAAAAAAAACAAGAATAAAGAGGAAAAAATACGAAGAAGTGTACCCCAGCAAAACATTCCTTGGAGAGAGACGGAGGTTCAGTTTGATTCAACTATTATGCGATATTTATGGGCATAGGACGAATAAAAAAACAAGAATAAAGAGGAAAAAATACGAAGAAGTGTACCCCAGCAAAACGTTCCTTGGAGTGAGACAGAGGTCCAGTTTGATTCAACTATTATGCGATAATTATAGGCATAGGACAAATGGAAATATTTGAAAATTTCATTCAATCAAAGTTATTCTCAACAGATTAATCTGGAAGAAATGATACCCCAAAATCTGCATATTGATCAGAACCCCTTACTTCCCACGATCCTAATGGATTAAATCCCCAAACCCAACCAATATAAATAATCTCTTCACAATAAATGAAGCGAAGAAAGGAAAAAATCGACAAGGCAAAAAAAACAAGAATAAAGAGGAAAAAATACGAAGAAGTGTACCCCAGCAAAACATTCCTTGGAGAGAGACGGAGGTTCAGTTTGATTCAACTATTATGCGATATTTATGGGCATAGGACGAATAAAAAGATCTTCTCGGGACTGCGGTCTCGCTCTGCGGCCCTACATCATTTTAACATAATAGAAGAATAGATGGCTTTCAGATTTATGTCATCTTTCGGGCCGTATCAAAGTTTGTAGCGATGAGGAATACAATGAGCCAGGACGGAAAGCTGGCTGGATATTATAATATTGAATTAATTCGAATATGGCTCGGACACGGTCAGGTATAAGACCGAATCTTGGTTTTGTGATGTGCCGCTAAGAGGTCGAAGAATCGGGCAATGGTAAATACGAATGGACCGGGCGTCTTTCTCGTTTTTCCTGACGAGGATCGGGGTAAAATTGTGAAACGGTCTGGGATATTTCTCCTATTTTAATTCTAAATTGCAGGTGCCCCGCTGCGAAGGTGGATCGAGCTGGTCTTCGGATTATGGCCGATAAATAAAATACTGACGGCCGTTTCGTTATGCAAGGTGTTAATTTTGGGGAAGAGAGGATGGGTGAAATTAATTGGAATCGCATGAAATTTTTGGTATTTGTATGGGTAATCTTGTCGAGAGTTTTTTCATTAACTTCCCCCCTTTTGAAATTTTTTTCCTAGGTATTTCCGTCATTTTTGCTTCTTGTGTTCAATGTCTCTCGGCCTCTTTCAGCGGAGTACGTTATTCTTCGAAAATGTTTGTAAAGTTTGACATTTCTCAGAAAACAAACATCGGATGACTTTGATCTATCTTCCATTTATTCAGTTGTCAAATGATTCATTTGATTTTTTGTGGCTTTATCTTATTATTGGACACCAGATATTTTTTAGATCGACAGACAGTTGACTGATGGAATTTTCGGCAATTGACATGAAAGCTGCTTGTTGAACATTCTTTGAATGTAGATCACAGTATTTCATGGGGTGAATGAGCTTTCATCTCAATTACCAAAAATTCCATCAGTCAACTGTCTATTGTTTGAAAACTGCTTCAATCGAAAAATAGCTTAAGTATTTATGATTATTTTCTGGAAACTGTCAAAAATGACAACCAATTTCAAAGAAGGACCAAGGTGGCTTATCTGGAAGTTGCCAGTTTTCATTGTTTTCTGAAAGAAACATTATGGAAATAGCTCAAATTATTATTTTTTTAGCTTAACATTACTCATCATATTTCAATTTGAATGTATTTGATGAAATTAATTCCATACAAAAGCCATCGTTGTGAAATAAGAATTTGGAATCATTTAGTGTAGGTATAATATTTATTTTTAAGTTTTGAGTTGTAGAGAAATATTTGGGTATTCTACAGATCCTTGTTATATGTTCCATTCATAGTGTTCATCACATAAGTCGCTATTCTATATATTATCTTCACACTAAATCAATTGATTTGATTTTTTGTGGGCAACTTCATATCATTCATATTTTGATATGGAAATGTGAAGAAGTCTAGAAAATAATGTCTTATACTTGACAGGACCTATTCAGAACTCCATTAACTATAGAGATGATTATCCAGTATTATGAATCTGTAGACAGTTCCGTGAAAATTCTAGGTTCTGAAAGTTTACACTTAGAGAGTCAAACCTAGGGCCTTTTGAACGGAATACTTCGCAACTTTTACTCTGCACTTTTTACTGTTCATATGAATTAAATTGAACGAAACGCATTCATAATTGAAAAGTACAATGTGAAAAGTCAGTGCAAAGTGAAAAGCACTTCACAGAAGTTAAATGTTGGAAGACATGTTGTGCAACATAATTAAATTTCACTTTTGAAATTTGTCAGAATGCAAAGTGCAAAGCGAGAAGTTGCAAAGTATTTTGGTGCAATAGGCCCTGGTTAGATGAAACATTCACAAAAAAAAGTTTGATGTGGTTGGCTTTCCTATTTCTGTTGTTTTGGTTTTTCAGATGCAAGCTCAAGATGGAAAATCAAATGAAAAATGATACAAAAAATTGGTTCAATAAAAAGACGCCTTCGATATGAATAATTTCAGGTTTTTTCTACCAAATTAAAACAAACCAGCACTACACTTATACGAGGAGACAAAGGTTTTCGCTGAGGTGATTTCTATGTGGGCCTTGTATGATACCTAGGTAAGAATGTCCTGGTGTCCGTTTAATTTTTCTCTGCTAATATAATATAATAGTCCGTTCACGAAAGTTTGAGTGCATAGTAGGTGTTGTAGTAATATCTATTTTTTTGTTTCTAAATTCAATAGTTTTCATTTCAATTCCATTTCAACAGTATATGCACTGGACAGCCTGTATATTATATCAGTTACCTGGAACTGATATCTGTGTGCCTGCGCAACTCAAGAAATTTGAACAATATGTCAGAGTCTAAGAACAACCTCCGAGTGTTTCTTATCGCTACCGCAAATTTTCTAAATTGTATTTTCCGCTATTATATATTTTCTCTTATTTTGAGATAGAACCTTGTGTTCCGCTATTTTAAGTGAACTACGCTATTATTTTGTGAAAGAGACACTATTATTGAAGAATTGAGGATCACCGACCCCGTCCGAGAGTACTCTCCAGAAGATTGGTCGAAGAATACTGTTTGGTGAGTCTGGTGCATTTAACTTTATTTTCTTTCACTTCATTTTTACAACACCTATGATTTTTGATTAATACAGTCCACTAAATTCTCTCCACTTAAAGAGTTACCGCAACATTTTGGACCTTCAGGAGCCGAATATTGAATTGTTTTTTCTTTTCATATTTGGTTTTATTGCTTAATAATTGAAGTTTCGCAAATTACATGCAGAATTGTTAATTATTAATTATAGTGAGTTTTATTCTCATCATCTTATTATCCTCTTATCTCCGATAATTATTGTATCGTTTCAGTTTCTTGTTACATGCGATAATTTTTTGTTCGTACGCTACAATCTCCCCAGTAAACTCGTTTACTGACAGCGTTCTATAGGAGTGTTGATGCGATATTCGAGTTTACAACGTTCGATTAATTTATTGAATTTCTTTTCGTTTTCCTAGTAAATTATGGCTACTAAAATAAAACGAGCCCGTGCGTATCGCAATACTGCTGTTTCGGAAATTCAACTTTTGAGTAATTTCGCAAAACAGGCAGAATCTGATGTGAATAAATTCAGAATTTTTAGAGCAAGATTTTCGGATATTGAAAGAATTAGGGAAGAATTCGAAAAACAACATATATTTATTGTAGATTCAGTTCTTCAAGAGGAAGACTCTGATTTGAGTTTAGAAGAAACCATAAGAGATGGTTTTATGGCCGATTATTATGAAATTAAAGCTATTCATGAAACTTTAATCGATGATTTTAAAAAATCAGAAAATTCGAATTCTTCGCCTTCTTGTTCGAAATATAACGCGAATGTGAAGTTGCCTAAGCTTGAGTTGAAACGTTTTACAGGTGATTGTACGCAATTTCCTTCCTTTATAGGTTTATTCAATTCACTTGTACACAATAATACGTCGTTGAGTAATGATGAAAAAATTAGTTACCTGGTTTCAACCCTCGATGGACCGCCTTTAAAACTAATTCAACATTATGAATTCTGTGGTAGAAATTACCAAACGGCATATGATACTTTATATCAGCGTTACAACAATAAGCGCTGGCTCGCTAAATGTCATTGGCGTCGCATTGAAGGTACAGTTAAAATTGAATCAAAGGTACCAAACGCCCTGAGAAATTTAGTAGATACTTTTCAGGAAAATATTTCTGCCTTGAGAAATTTACAATTTCCCACTGATGAATGGGATTTCATTTTATTGATGATGTTATATGATCGGTTAGATGATGATATAATCTCCCGATTTGAACATGCTTATGGTTCATCTGAGATTCCCGAATATAAAGATCTCACGACATTTTTGGAACGTGAATGTATTGCTTCCGAAATGATTAATAGTGAACCTTCTACTAGTGTTATAAATTCAGTTGGTAGAAAACCTTATACCAAAGATAAAATGAAAAATTTCTTCGTTGAAAGATCGACAAATTCGAACAGGTCTAGTTCCTCGAAATGCGTCGTTTGCAAGAACGACCATTCCATATTTAAATGTAAAACTTTTCTTGACATGAAACCTTTTGAACGCTATAATTTGGCTAAAAAACTGCATTTATGTTTCAACTGCCTATCAAATGTTCATGATATACGTTCTTGTTCTTCTAAGTCTACCTGCCGTCAATGTTCCATGAAACATCATACCTTTTTACATTTCAAAGTAGAGAAAGATGAAAATTCATGTGCGCAAAACGCTACCACAACTAGTTCAGAATCGCAATCTGTTGTGAACTTTGCAGGAGCTGGAGTTCTCAATTCTGAAAAAACTTCTTTTGTTCTCTTAGCCACTGCTTTAGTTGAAGTATCCGATTCAAATGGGACTTTCCATAAATTACGTTGTCTTATTGATTCTGGTAGTATGACTTCGTTTATAACAAAGAAAGCAGTGTCATGTTTAGGTTTGAAATCTGAAAATGTTTTTCTTGAGGTTACAGGATTAAACTCTTCTAAATCATGTACCAGTAAAGGTTTAGTTTCTCTCACTGTTAAACCAGTCGGACAAGCATCCCCAGTTTTGTATACAAACGCATCCATAATTCATCAAATTACAGAAAAGTTACCGACTACGCCTGTGCCTGCTTCTGTAGGTGATGAGTTCAAAAATTTAAAATTAGCTGACGCCACTTTTCATACTCCTGGACATGTTGATATCTTATTTGGAGCTGATATGTTCTCGAAAATTTTGCTGTGTGGTCACGTCACTGGTATTAATGGTATTAATGCCTTCAACTCAATTTTTGGTTATATACTTATGGGAGGTGGATCAGACCCCTCTCAAAACAGTACCGCCTCATTTTTTTGCGACATCCATTGTCAAGAAAGCGACATATCACATCCTGAAATTGTGAAACGTTTTTGGGAAACCGAATCTATTCCCTCGGTAAGTATTGACTCCCCCCAAGATCAATTATGTGAAAAAATATTTGTAGATACACATGACCGCGATTCTGATGGTAAAGATATAGTTTCGTTACCGTTTTCGAATAATATGCCCGATTTTAGCGGCATGGAAGAACTTGCTTCCAAGCGATTCTTTTCATTAGAGCGTCGACTTACGAAAAATCCTTTTCTCCGTAACGATCACTCTGCTTTTATTCCCGAATATCTTGATTGCGGACATATGGAGATTGTTCCATACAATTCTTCACACCACAGTCCTTATAACCTCATTCACCATTGTGTTTTGAGACCTTTAAGTACCTTGAAGACCGTTACATATGAAATTTCATCTGCTCCATTTGTAGCTTCGCGATTTCTGAAACAGTTAGAACAAGATGAAGGTAACGATTTTCCTTCGGCAACGAAAGTGTTGTTTGAGGATACTTTTATTGACGATGTTGTCACTGGTGCTTTCTCACTTGAAGAAGCTAAAATGTTACTAGACCAATTGATTTGTTCATTTGAGAAAAGAGGTTTTCAATTTAGAAAATGGTCAAGTGACAACCAAATTATGTTGGAAGCTATTCCTACTTCCATGCGTAGCATAGAACATCTTGATTTATGTTCTGATGGTGACTCATCTGCTCTGGAAATTCAAATATTGTTATGGAATCTAATTTCATATAGTTTTTCCTCTTCTGTTGCACCTTCGAACGGTACAAGATGTACTGAAACACAAGTCTCGTCACAACTAGCCCGACTATATGATCCCCTAGGTTTCTTAGCACCAGTCACATTTTTAATTGAGTCTTTAATTCAGAGATTCTGGATTATGGGTCTTGCGTGGAATGATCAACCACCGGACGAAAATTTACTTATTTGTAATTGGTTTGTTTCGCACGTTCAATATCTTTCGCGATTCGAAATAACAAGACATTTGAATTGCTCAATTAACTGTAAATTGGAGTTATACGGGTTTTGTGATAGTTCTGAAAAGAGGGATTGTGCTGTTTTGTATTTAAAAACTGCGAATCTCTATGGAAACATTCATATAAATCTCATTATAGCTAGGAGTAAGGTTGCATCTCTTAAGAAAATTTGTATACAACGATTGGTATGTGCGGCAGTTCCACAAACGTTTTTATTTACCCTTTTTTCAAATAACTATTCCCAGATAGTTCTGGCATGGCTTAGATCACATTCCTTTTGTTGGAAACATTTTGTGGTTAGCAGAGTTGCATATTATGTAGAAGAGAAAATTCCATGCCTTCAGTGGAGTTGCGTAAATTTCGAAGATAATCCCGCAGACCTCGGTAGTCGAGTTCTTTTTCTCTCAGTTAGAGTCGACAAGTCGTTTTGGTTGAGAGATCCGAAGTTTCTTTGTAGCAATCGATCTCAATTGAAAATTAAACTGGGTGAATCCTCTGAAAATTTTGTGTCAAAATATAAAATGTGCGAGTAGAAAAGGGTAACTTTACTCGCAACACCTGAAATTCCACACTTTTGTGAATTCCTTTTGCGAAAGTATTCCAATTTTTCAACAGTCTTGCATGTTTGCGCATATGTTATGAGATTGGTTAATAACATCACTCATAATAAGGATCAGAAGATATGTGGTCCTCTAAGTTCGCTTGAGTATCGTCAGGTATTGACAACGCTGGCGAAGTATACCCATGAAATTGATGGTTATAAGTTTTCTAAACCCTTGAGAAAACTCAATGAACGATTTTCTTCGACTAGATGTTCGTTTAAACCACTGTGATTTGCGTTACAAAACGGAACAACCTATACTCACATTACGCAAAGTTTATTGATCAATCATCTCATCAAAAATTTTCATGTTAGTCCACGCCGCTTGTAGATTTTGCTTAATCGATATATCGTGGACAGAACGTTGAAATCTTATTTTTGCAGTATCTACCAATAAGTAGCAATGAGGAATAATCTTTTTTTATTTTGCTCATGTTATTTGTTATTATAAGTTTTTCTGCATGATAGTTTGCGCAATTTCATAATATTCATTATTTTTTCTATTTTTATTTCAAGCTCTTTTGAAAAATGCTATGGCATTTTTGGGGGGCAGGAAATGTTGTAGTAATATCTATTTTTTTGTTTCTAAATTCAATAGTTTTCATTTCAATTCCATTTCAACAGTATATGCACTGGACAGCCTGTATATTATATCAGTTACCTGGAACTGATATCTGTTGTGCCTGCGCAATTCAAGAAATATGAACAATATGTCATAGTCTAAGAACAACCTCCGAATGTTTCTTATCGCTACCGCAAATTTTCTAAATTGTATTTTCCGCTATTATATATTATCTCTTATTTTGAGATAGAACCTTGTGTTCCGCTATTTTAAGTGAACTACGCTATTATTTTGTGAAAGAGACACTATTATTGAAGAATTGAAGATCACCGACCCCGTCCGAGAGTACTCTCCAGAAGATTGGTCGAAGAATACTGTTTGGTGAGTCTGGTGCATTTTACTTTATTTTCTTTCACTTCATTTTTACAACACCTATGATTTTTGATTAATACAGTCCACTAAATTCTCTCCACTTAAAGAGTTACCGCAACAGTAGGCGTTTGTTTATTTATCTGAAGTTGGCAGTATTTGCTGCCATAACGTAAAATAAAGTCAACGTTGCCGAATGTACCCGGCCTCGTGCGACGAGCTTTCGAGTTATCAGAGAACTCTATGCAATATTGACAACATTGCTTATCAACCTGAGAAGAAAATAAACAATATAACATTAAATTTCAATATGCACAGTGAAATATGCCAAATTGTCATGACCAACCGACAGCTCAAAGTTTCGTGAATGGACTATAGGTACACATCATATATTTTTCGATTTACCAGAAATCTAGTAAATCCATATTTTGAAGTAACCTATATTGACCCTTGAAAAAACTCCGGAAAAAATCTTCTTCTCCAATTAGCCTTTCCAAAAGTCAGACGTAACCACATTGCGGCATGCTCTCCACCCCACACCAGACATCCAAAAACACAAGCAATTAATCTCGCATGGATTTATTACCTTTCGCCTTATTTTTTCTAGATTCCTCCCTGCCCCAGCTCCAGCCAAGGAGCACTAGATCCAAAAGGGGGTTTAGAAGCAGCCGGGGAGAGAAAGGGCCCAGCAATATCCGCATTCCAGAAGAAGGAATCCCGCGTTGACAGCTCCTGATATTGCAGAGCCCGGGTGTCTGATAACGACTCCGCTTCCAGGAATGTCGTTAGCTTTCCAAAAATAACATTTAGACAGCGTTATTTATGGGAGCGGGAGTGCCGACCGGCAAGAGGGGTTGGGGGTGGCTTCTGCCCCTCCCGCTCAGACCCCTGCAATATCGGAATACTATCGTGTAATTTTCATTACCGCTGGATGCTGGATCCGTGTCAAAATCCCCTTGTCTGGTACGTGATTAAAATTGTTTTCAATGTTTCGCGCGCCTGTTTGCGAGGACGGGTGGTGGGGGATGGTCGTGATGGTAATTTGTTTTTTAGCGTTGTTCGATAGGGTGTAACGAAAGTGATTTTTTGAAAATAGGAAATGGGTTCATATGGAGTTATAGAGTGCGTGTATTCGGTAAAAATTAATTTAGCGAATTTTATGGTGTATGTAATTGGACGATTTTACATCAAGGTTGAAATTTTGGAGATTGTTGGATTTTGCGCTGCAGTATCGTTTATGATAACTATCATTTAATATTTAAGACGTGTGATACCTACCTATTTGGCAATCCGATTGAGTTTTGGCAGAAAAATCATTCGATGGGGGTGTCCCAAGGTGGGTGGCCTATTAGATTAATATGGAAACTGATGGTAAAGATTTCAAATTTTGTGGATCGATATTTAGCCATGCAAGGTACATTTTTAAAATAATTTCACATTTCTAGTGTTATTGCCGGATATACCTACGACAATTTGCCAACAACTTTGTTATTTTAAATGGGACATAATACTCCAAGAAAAATTAAATCTATTCACTCTTACTTTTTCATTCCAATCTTTAACGGTTTTTGAGTTATTAATTATTTTTCGAAATTTCAGATCAAATTGGCCTGTTACGAAAATGACTCTAGCTCGCTCAATATTTGAGATTCAAGTCACAAATTTAGCAAGTCATTAGATATTGATCTGATCTATGTTACTGCTTTTGAATTATAGTTGTCAGTTATACAGAATTGACCAAAAAAAATCATCATTAAACTCCTGAATATCCATATCAAGCGTGTGAAACGCAAACGCCTGCGAGTTTGGATGCTACAATCAAACATTCGAATTAGTGTATTGAGAGTTGCCTGCATGGAGAATATTAATCCGGACGATAATCCTTACCTACACCTATTCTCGAATAGAAATAGAGATATAATACCACTAAGTGAATATTGGACGAAAAGTTTTTCGTCAATATAAAGTTCAATTATTTCTATATTATAATTTGGTGCCTGCGTTGTGGATTTCTCCCCATATCTGACATCTATGACTATGATTCGTTTCGATTTTCTCCCACAAGTATGAGGGATTTTCTTGACTTTACTTTTGAAATATTTACATAAGAAACTGTCCCCAAGGTTTTTCAAGTTCAAGAATTCTGTAATTCGTGATGGTATCGCCATAAAATTTAATCTATTGAGTTCGTGCAAGGTACCTACTCAGTTCAGGTCAAGAAAAAATGATTTGGATTAGCAAATAATGTTTATATGTATATTCTTTTGAAATCAATAGCTAACATAATGAAATACATAAAACAAAAACAGAAATCCCTAACTGACGTTAGTGCAAAACGGGGTACCATACTATTTTTTCTTATGATACCAGAGTTCGGGGAAAACCCCAGTAGAAAAAACACTGTCTCATCGTTCCAACAAAAATAACACTTGAAAACTATTCAAATATTGAAGGGTTTCTTCTTCATTGAATCCAACCGATAACCCTCTCCAAGATGCCTTCGGAATTCTGAATCTGAAACGAAAAAATCGAACCAGAAAATAGGAACAGAAAAATTAAATCGAATTTAAATTAACAACTCAATTCAAAAACGACTCTGTTACTTCATGTATAGCCCTTAAGCCATCCTAAAATTTAAATATTTGACAATTATCCATCAGATGTTTCAACTAGGACTCTGACCTGATTTCCACTTGAAAATCATGCTATTACAACTGCCATTACCTGTTCTTATACGATTAAGAAAAGTCCAAATTTTCCTTGGAAGATTAAATCCAGGAATTTTATTGGAGGGATCAGTTATTAAATTTTTGTTTTGAATATTACATGTGTTCCACTCGCATTGCCAAATTGCTTTATCGCTTTCATTCGAGGTCAAAAAATAATTGGACCAAAATGGTTTACGTGATTTTAATCGTGGAATCTTTTTTTCTGGAATATAGGAAAATATTTCATATGAATTTTTAGAAGAATTAAATTTATACCAAATTCTCAAAGTTAGGGCCTGCCTGCAAATATTTGGAGGAGCAATGTTTAAAAGAAGTGGTAACCATGGTGTTGGTGTTGATTTTATTGTTCCAGTTACTATTCCCTTGGAAAAGTTTGATTGTGCCATCAATCTTATGTACATGTGCACTGTTGAGCAAAACAGGGCAACAATATTCGGCAGTAGAGTACACTAAGGCTAGAGCTGCCGTACGAAGAGCTGTTGCGTCAGCACCCCATGAAGTACCGGCAAGGTTTTTTTTATTTTGGAATACAATTCTGTGATTCGTGATGTTATCACCATAAAATTTAATCTATTGACTTCGTGCAAGTACCTACTCAGTTAAAGTCAAGAAAAAAATATGGATTATCAAATAATGTTATGTTTGATGAGTAAATATAAGTTTTGATGGGCGAACCTTAAGTACGATTAGCAAATGTAATTTTGGTGATCAATTAATACAATAATATCAAATTCACAGCATTCCCATACCGAAAAGAACCATCCAACCCTCCAGAAACTCATTGATCCTGTTAGTAATTTATATCTTCTCAACCCACCACCACCTTCTCCCGTACCTGTGGCAGAAAGGCGTCAATCCTGTGAGCAACCATAGATAGCTATTTCGCCCTACTTGGGGCTCTTCAGTATGGGGGAGCTCCGTCTGAAAGGCATTCTAGGTTCCCTTATCTGAAGAAATGTCGCCTAGCTCTGAGAATAACAGAACCAAAACGCCATTTGCTGGGATCCTTACGAACACATATCTCCGATACATGAACCCTGCACGAAGTGCTAGATGTTTATCCGTTTTTCATACAAATTGATGGTGGTAGTTCAACTATGTGGATTTAACCTTCAGTCGATGAAGTGGAAACGCTCTTTTGATCGTCATAAACCAGACGTGGTGATAATAGTAACAAATAAAAATTCGTGCGTTTAAGAGGAACGCGGGCATAATATAAACGATGAAATTAATATTGATTTTAAATCAATTAATATTATTCACCGCTTTCATTGTTTATATTATGCCCGCGTTACTCTTAAACGCACGAATTTTCATTTATTACTATTATCACCACGTCTGGTTTATGACGATTTAAAGAGCGTTTCCACTTCATCGACTGAAGGCTAAATTCACATAGTTGAACTACCACCATCAATTTGTATGAAAAACGGATAAACATCTAGCACTTCGTTCAGGGTTCATGCATCGGAGGTGTTCGTAAGGATCCCAGGAGATGGCGTTTTGTTTCTGTTATTCTCAGAGCTAGGCGACATTTCTTCAAATAAGGGAACCTAGAATGCTTTTCAGACGGAGCTCCTCCATACTGAAGAGCCCCAAATAGGACGAAATAACTATCTATGGATGCTCTGTTTGATATTACCACTATGTATGTTCTTTGTTCGTTGACGGGATTATTTCCGAAATTAGGTTTGATAATGGTTGAATTTAAATCAATTTATATTACTCTCCGCTTTCATTGTTTATATTATGTCCGCGTTACTCTTATTAGCAAGAATTTACATGTATTGTTATTTTAATGAGCAAATAATACAATAATACCAAATCCCCAACATGCCCATACCGAAAAGAACCATCCAACCCTCCAGAAACTCATTGATCCTGTTAGTAATTTATATCTTCTCAACCCACCACCAGCTTCTCCTGTACCTGTGGCAAAAGGGCGTCAATCCTGTGGGACATCCAAGCTCCATATTGGCCCTTCCAGGCCGAACGGCCACAATTTATGTCTTCACGGTCCGAAAGAGGCGATGCCTAATTCCAACACTCAATTACACGCAAAATTATCTTAGTTACAAATTCGTTAACTTCGCATTGATTACGTTCTTAGATTACGTTATTTTTCTGTTGAAACTTCGCTCGGGCGGAAGTGAACCTATTCCCAGTCCGTGTGCTGAACGTAATTTAAGGATCGTTTTAATTGGGAAGCGTGAAAATCGTCTTTCCAACTTGGGTAATTAAAATGGAGGAATCTCTACCTGGTTACCGTTGTAACGGGGGATGATTAAAATTAAGAATGGGGTAGTTTGGCCGCTGGATGGAAGGAAAAGATGGATGAAGGGAAAGAAAAACTTGAGTTAAGGTAGGACCATGGAAATATACAGGGTCTTTGACCTCACAGTAAATATACATAAAATAGTTTTTCAAATTATTTGGTTTCAGCAATATAACAAGAAAAGACTCCTTTTTCTTATACTAGAGCTTTCGAGATTTATTTCAATCTCATCTTCAGGAGAATTATAAATAAAACATTGGCTTGTCTAGATAATAAAAAATAATAAATCTTGAAAGCTCGAGTATAATAAAAAGGAGTTTTTTCTTGTTATACTGCAGAAACCAAATAATATGAAAAACTGAAGGGTTTTCCAATAAGAGGTGTTATTTTGAATAGCCCGCTATTTCGGTAGATGTCACGTTTGATGAGTAGAAACTACGCCATTAATGAAAATGAAACGATACACTCTTCATGAAGAAAACCCAGGTTTGTCAATTCCTCGTCGTTTTTTAGAATTAGTCATTTCACAAACGTCATTAGACCGAAATTGGATAGTATTGATCTTTTGCGGGAAAAGTTTCCGGACCGTGTTATCTCTCGAAGAGGTGATCACAATTGGCCACCGAGATCTTGTGATTTAACACCTTGCGACTTCTTCCTTTGGGGTCACGTGAAAGAGAAGGACTACGCCAATAGCCCAGCGATTCAAGACCTCAAATATGGAATTCGTGAGGCTATCGAGGATATAGGGCAGCCACTTTGCGATTTGATTATGGAAAATTTCATTAAAAGGATATGGTCCTGTAAGCGTGGTCGTGGTGGTCATTTGCCTGATGTTCTTTGTATTATTTTACTCTTTTGCTTGGTTGAAGCCTGTTTATTATTTTGGTCCTACCGAGTTTCTCTTCACTATCTTCGACAGTTCTTGAGATATTGTTGGATTTACTTTTTTCGTGCAGAAAAGCATCGATTAAACACTCATTACTGGTACTTTCTTCTAGAAAAATGAAATTTTTGATATAAATTTCCAAGATTATACTTTACCCATTATATAGGGTGTCTGTAGACAAATGCGAAGGACTTTGGGGAGATGATTCCTCGATGAAAATAAGCAGGGGTAGTTAATATACATATTTTTCGAAATCGACCCCCCTTCCAAGATACAGCCTTTGGAAGGCGAAGACGAGTTTACAGTTTTTTACGGCTTCTTAAAAACACTGAGACATAAAACTATTCATAATATGAAGCACTAAGTAGATGTTACTCACAAACAATTTTTAGATCTCATAGTGTCAGTTGCAGGAACGTCCATTAAAATTTAAAGGTCCATTAAACTCTTAATCCTCCATTATTACAAGGAACTAATGGAGTATTAAGGGTTTAATGGATCTTTAAATTTTAATGGACGTTCCTGCAACTGAGCATTAACCTTATTATTAGGAGTTGAATACAACAACCACCTATGATTTTCGTTCAAAAATTGTTTTCGGGGCATAGATTTTCGAAAAATAAAATTATCTTACGGTTTCCATTCAATTCTGGAGGAAAAAACGCCTCCCGCAAAATTTCGATAAAGTCGATACGTTTCTCGGAAAAAATAAAAACTTGCAAGCAGTTATGATCACTGTTCATTCCATTTCATCGTATAAGTATTCCATAGAATGAATATTCTAAGATATTTTATGTCTATGACAGGAGATAAGGATGTTCTATAAATCTTTCTGAAGGTTCAATCACTAATTTCCGGAAAGAAACTTTTATCCGTAATATTTTAATTTCACAAATAGAACTTTCTCTCGATTAATAAGCATAATTGACAAAACTAATTTCGACCATGTACAATATCCTAGAATATTCTAATTTATTCTATGGAACATACGATGA
This sequence comes from Propylea japonica, assembly GCA_013421045.1. Lineage (NCBI taxonomy): Eukaryota > Metazoa > Arthropoda > Insecta > Coleoptera > Coccinellidae > Propylea > Propylea japonica. Next base: position 30,057 of record JACDNR010000406.1, on the reverse strand, counting down.
ATTGAAATGAACACTGATCATAACTGCTTGTAAGTTTTTATTTTTTCCGAGAAAAGTATCGACTGTATCGAAATTTTGCAAGAGACTTTTTTCCTCCAGAATTGAATGGGAAACCATTTCGGAAATCTATCCGACGAAAACAATTTTTGAACGAAAATAATAAGGGGTTGTTATTTTCAACCCATATTAATGAAGTTATGAGATCTAAAAAAATTTGTGTAATATAATTTTATGACTCAGTGTTTTTAAAAAGCCGTAAAACAAAAATTAAAAACTGTCAACTAGTCATCGTCTTCCAAAGGCTATTTCCTGGAAGAAGGGTCGATTTCGAAAAAAAATTTATAAAACTACCCCTGCTTATTTTCATCGAGGAATCATCTCCCAAAGTACCTCGCATTTATTTACAGACATCCTGTAAAATTACTTATTTCCGCCCAAAGTTGAAAATAACTTTCAGATTGATTCCAAGTCAACTAAATCCAGTGGAAACTCAGCGAATTCCATAAATCGGTTTAAAACCACAAAATACTGCTGCAGACCCTGTTCTGACCCTCTAGAATCCCATCAAACGGACTCAACGAATGCAATCCAAGATGCAGTAGGAAACATATCTGATAAATAATGGCCGTAGCATTTGCAGAATCCAACCAGTACAGTTATGCGGCAGATAGTGGCTCTATCTAATGATCCGCAAAGACCATTTTCCATTTGTCCCGTAGCCCGGACTGAATGAAAGGATGAATTTAATCTACAATAAGATTGTTAGCCATAACGAAGTCTCTCCATGTGCGAACTAATCTCGCATCGGTCCTTTACCTGATTAATTCCGAAACAGATTAAAAAGACCTCCTCTGGCAAATATGAACGGTTACCGTGTTTCCTAGGACTGTTATGGCAAATTGGAGATTCCTTGTTTGGAAGAGAATAGGAAGCGAGAACCAAATGGGAGAGAGAAAATCGAGTTTATTAATGGACTTGCAATCAATACATTCTATATTCTTTAGAAAGTTGAATTAAGGGTTTTTTCAGATGAATACGACTCAGAATCAAAAATGTCACATGATTATGACGCGATAGATCGAAAAAGAGGAGTACCATATGAGTATCTCACTGCTTAACTTAATTTAAATTTCATTTAAGCTTAGATCTTAATAAACGTATCCTGGATATACTAGATGTCTCAAAGGCCTGTGAAGATTTCAAGGAAATTTTTATTCTTATATTTCCACCAATAGTTTCGAAGAAGAGAATTCATGTTTGAAACTGGTAAATATCACCTTTTCAAGTGATAGGGGTTAACTGTAATGCCATTGGCAAGAATATAAGAGTAAAAAATGTACAGGCTTTCGTGACATCTGATAATTTCTGAGATTTCAAGAAGCTTTCGAATTAAATTTGATTTATGTCATAAAAAAGAAAGCGATTTTCGGTGTATTTTAAGCAGTTAGCTACTCTCATGTTACTCCCCTATTGACAGATGGGACAGTAAACATGGAGCATTGCACAGTATAGAACAAGGCTTCGAGGTGTCAATTCTCGGGATCACTCGTTCGACGAACGTATACGTTCGTGACTTTTTGAGCGTAGATTTTTGGAAATTGAAGCAATTATATCCATCCGAAATAAATGTAAACTTTCGTCGGAACAAGTAATTGACGATATACCTCGCGATATACTCAAGAATTTACTTACTTCGAACTTTTCGTTCGATTTTATTTGCTCACGAACGTATACGTTCATGAACGAGTGATCCCGAGAATTGACACCCCGGATGGTGAAAAATGATTATCACAAGGGTAAAAAATGAATTGCTTTTATTCGTGCGTCACAAGTTCGGTCGAAATGATGTACCTTATCATTTACTGTGTGACAGAATGAGTGGAGACGATAATTTAGCCATCAGGTAAAAAAGAATTGGCGATTGAACAGACCATCTTCAGCGAATTCTCACTGAAGATTCACATCAGAGGCATGTCTACAAATTCAACTGACTTCTGGCAGTACACAGTGAAGTTTGCTGGTCGTGTCATTTCCCAATTGGCCTTTAGACATCTGGCTGTGGAGTTTTATGATGAAGTCACAAGATTATGCCAATAAGCTCTTCATTATCGAGGCATTTTGAGACTTGAAAGACGAAAGAAAGAAGACACTTTATCAATGAAAAACACCACTTTTGTCAAAGCATATGGTATATGCCAGCAAAGCCGTATTTAATGAATCAAAAAATATTTCAGTAGGTACTTTGCCATAGAAAACCATGTATTAAACAGTGAGATACAGAGACAGACCTGGCGCATTCACCAATTTGTCGCAACTTATAGTAGGTATTTTTTTCACGATTAAAATTTGAGATCACTATACATGGACAAGAGTGGCGAAAGGAAAACTGATATTGAAAATAGGAGAGTAGTATGGAATTCCAAAAAAAATGGTTTCAGACTACAGATAATTGTTACGAAAAGAATAAAAAAATATACTAATATATCCAGATCGAGAAAGTGAAAATATGAGACATTTGTTTTATCCATTAGTATGGAAAAATAATTTGTGAAGGTAAGATACTACAGACTTCTCTAATTATTCATGATGATTTAGCGGGAATGATGCCTTATTTCGATTTTATGCGCGGATGTAATAAAACTCAGAAATAGTATCTTTGCATTCATACTTGAAACTTATACATTAAACATAAAAATATTATGAATTTATTCTTATTCAAATCTGAGAATTACATGGTTCAGGAATTTAGAATTCTAATTCTGGATTTAAAAAAAAATAATGCATTTCTCCTGAAATTTTATATGAACACATTCTGTATAAGAATCTACGCCCTCAATAGTAAATTAAGCAGCAAGCGTATAATGATAGCTATTATATCACCTAGTGAATAACAGCCATTATACACGAGTAGCATACTATACTTTATCCAACACTACTGTATATTTTTTGAAGATTTCAATATTTAGCGACCGCGACTAGACCCTGATAAGTGGGAAAAAATCATGTTGACACATGAGAAATTTTTGGAGAACGGGTCATTGTATATTTGTAGTAAAAATGCCTTAATTGATATAATAAAAGTAGATTTGGCCCTCGATTGACAAGGTATACCCATATATTGTGTTAGTTGGAGTAAGTACTCCAACTACTAGTATTCTAAAGTAATACTGAAGAAATACCAATTTGAATAATATTATATCAAAGCTAAATCTATGAAGCATCTGACAGCAGTGAATAATATCTCATTATTCACTTGTAATTAATGGTTATTATTATGGCTGAATAATGAGCGGATTTTACAATAGTCGTGGATAAAGTATATTTCGTTCGAATCAGATATTTTGTGTGGAAATATAAGGATTTTTTCAATATTCTGATTAAATTTTCATGGTTCGGCCAACACTATGGCTACAAAATATGAGTATGAGTTTTCCTATGAGTACCTTGCAAGTGGCCGCAAATGTTATTTCGATCGGTTTTGTTTTGTCTGAGATATCGAGGAACAAAAATTCTGAATGATCGTATTTTATGGTAGGATTCTGCTGGTTAGCAAACTCAACCGTGGCATTAAGGAACCGAACGTACCCTGAAAATTTCAAGTCTCTAGTACAATCCTTTCCAAAGTTATCGTTTTCACGGATGGACGATCCCACGGACATCATTAAATGTGATCACTGATTCGCCATCACTCATTTCATTCATACTTCTTCATTCCCAGAGCAAATGAAATGAAAGTAACGTTCTCAAATCTTCGAAAACAAACTTTGTCATCGGCATTTTTTCCATCCCAACGGGTCGCATATTTCACTCGGAGTGAATACGATTATTATCGTATTATTTTTATGATTACGACTCGGTCGAGTATGCAAATGCGATCTGAAACGCGACATTCAATATGTTTCATCCTTAATTCCGAGGATATACTGCCCATAAATGCTTTACACTTGTATAAGAATCGGTTTCGAAAAAGTCCAAATGACCACGGACCTCGAGATGGTATTTATTTCCTGTGGCAATAATATGAGTATTATCGAGACTTTGATTGTGTGGAATTCAGTCTTTTTTCTTTCTGCTCCGAAGAAGAACTTGATCTGGGACCCCTTGCGATTCGTATGAAACCGAATACCGAAATTGTAGCGGATTCAGGACGAAATGTATACAGATGGATTTGAATGATTTGATTCGGATACCTTATCAGTGTTTGTGAGTTGGACTAATACGGTTGAATAGTTTTTATTATGTTTATCGTATTGAAATATCATTTTTATTTTGGCTAGTGAAGAAGAGATATCCTTAGGAATTGGACTAATAATTTAAGCTCCTATAACTTTGTCAACGGTTCCTTTCGATGACAAGTTATAAAACTGAAAGCTCTTGAATTTGTTGATTTTGTTGCTCGATTGTATTCTATCGTTGGTTCTTGATTTTATGAGAAATTTCAACCTACTCATGACCTTTTATTGATTTATCATTTGATGAAGATAGCCCAAATAATATTCCAATGAATGATCCATCATAAAAAATTCCACGTCAGCAATAAGATCTAGAAAACTTTTAAGGTTTACACTACCAGTCTCTGAAAAGAAATCATTAAACATTTGAAATGCTCCTGCGAAAATCTTTGCAATTGTTTGTCAGGAGCAAATTGATTTGAAAAAATTGTTGCCAAACAGAAGAATTAGCCAAATTATTCACTTTATCCAACAAAATACATATGGATTCCTCAATTTTTTCTTTTATAATTGTCAGGTTTCGTCATTAAGATCTTTGTGTTGTTCCAGTTCATCATATGATCTCTGCTACTTGAACATACATGATCAGCGATTTGTGATCTTGTAATGTCTCTATTTTTTGATTATTTCTGTTTCAGAGGCTGGGAGTGAAAATCTAAAAAGTTTTCTAGAAATGCAGAATCTTCCCAGATTATATTTCAATCAAGAATAAGATCTTTTAGTTTTATAACGAATCTTGACTTAATTCTTGTTGAAAATGTTCTAAGTTTTCAAAAAACAATAATATGATTATATTATCGAGACTTTGATTGTGTGGAATTCAGTCTTTCTTCTTTCTGCGTCGAAGAAGAACTTGATCTAGGACCCCGTGCGATTCGTATGAAACCGAATACCGAAATTGTAGCGGATTCAGGACGAAATGTATACAGATGGATTTAAATGATTTGATTTGGATACCTAATCTTATTTGTGAGTGGGACTGATACGGTTGAAAAGTTTTTATCGTGTTTATGGTATTGAAATATCATTTTTATTTGGACTTGAAGAAGAGATATCCTTAGAAATTAGACTAATAATTTAAGCTCCTATAACTTGGTCGACGGTTTCTTTTTCAAGACTTGTTGTAAAATAGACAGCTCTTGAATTTGTTGATTTTGCTAGATCGTATGCTATCATTGATTCATAATTTATGTGAAATTCCAACCTACCCAAGACCTTTTATTGATATATCATTTGATAAAAATAGCCCAAATGATATTTCAATGAATCATCATCAAAAATTTTAGTTTTATAACGAATCTTGTCTAAATTCTTGTTGAAAATGTTCTAAGGTCTCAGAATTGGTATTAAACATTTTACTGCAAAATTTCAGCTCCATCGAAATGAAAAATTCAGAATAATTTCAAAAAATTGATGGTTTAGAAAAAGAATTACTTCGAAGATTTTGATTTTGATTTGTCAGTATAAAAATATTCACTCTCTAAATGAATTTCATTGAAATCGGATATTTTGTTGTGAAAATATAAGGATTTTTGTTTTCAATATTTCGATTGAATTTTCAATGGTTCTGTTATCACTATGGCTACCAAATTGCGATTGAGGTTTCTTATGAATATCTTGCCCCTGGCCGCAAAATTTCATTTTCATCGTCACCGAATTTAACCTCTACATTCAGGATCCAAAACTTCCATGAAAATTTCAAGTCAAGGAGAATTCTTTCGAAAAATTATTGTGTTTGAGAACGACCCGACGGACAGAATTGATATCGATTGAAATATAATCTGGGAGGATTCTGCAAATGAAAAAATACATAATTCCAAAGATTTTACTGAAGATCCTTCATCAGATTTAGACACCGAAACGTTACATTATCCTTTTCATTTATTTCCTTTTCAAGTTTTTCACTGGCAACAATTTTATCAAAACCAATTTGCTCCTGACAAATAAGTGCAAGGATTAACGCAGGAGCATTTCATATCAATTAAAATTTTTTCTATTATTATTGTTTCAGATACTGGTAGTGAAAACCTAAACAGTTTTCTAGAAGAGGACAGAATTGAATTTGAGCACGGATTCGTATCAGTGAGTCGAACCTTATCGTTTGAGAACATTTTGGGCCATACATATACAGGATGTCCCGGAAAATGTGAGAAATCACTTCGATTCAGATAGAACATAAAAAATGAAAATGACAAGTTTCCATAATTTTTTTCCTAGCGGCCCTCACTACGAAGATACGACCTCCTAAATTATGCCACTGGAAATCCATTTTAGTGGAATAAGTTTCAAACTACTCGATATAATTTGATGAAAATTTGATATGATCTTAAATCACCGCACTCAAATTTCAATTAGCTTTTTCAGTTTACTAGGGCCGACTGGGTTGTACATTTTAATGCTTACATTTTTAACACCCTGTATGATAAGGTGCTAAAGAAAACAAATTTAGATACCCTGAACATTAAGCTAAAGAAAAGGTACTCTTGTTCGGTGTCGATAAAATGAACCGTTTTCAAAAAAATATAATGAAAGAAGTAAGTAATTGAAATTTATTCCACTAAAATTAATTTCCAGTGGCGTCATTTAGGAGGTCGTATCTTCGTAGGGAGGGCCGCTAGGAAAAAAATTATGGGAACTTGTCATCTTATTCTTTTATGTTCTATCTGAATCCGAGAGATTTCCCACATTTTCCGGGACAACCCTGTATATTAAATAAGTGGACGGTATTTCCGGTTCAACCGCGAGTATTCTATAAACAAAAAAAATAAATCAGAAGTATTTTGCCCCATTGCACTCACCCGCAAATTTCATAAATATACCCCTTTGCGTTCAAAAGATTTTTAATTCGTTCTATTCCTTATCCTTATAGCCTGTATATTCATCAACAAAGATCACGAATATGATCTGGAAATTCCACATCAATCAAATAAGAAATCCAGTTAGCCAAAACTAAAACTGCGGAAAATTTCTACACCCGAACGACTTCCATTAGCGACCCTGTAGAAATAACCTCGTATAGTTATCTCATTCAATGTAATTACGTTCCATTTCAGCACATACATATTTCGGACTATCCAATTTGCAGATATGGCCAAGTTCAATAACCAGAGGATTAAATACATCATCCTTTCGATTGACTCGCTGCTGTTTTGCTCTGGTTAATGCCGTGTTTTTTCATGAATGCACATCAACTTTGGAATTCCGGTTGACGCCAGTTCGAAAGGATGAAGAAAGTGGTATGTTTTTTCCATGAGCCTGGTAATTGGGTAGCTTGAATTAAAGGAGAAAACTTCGGCGTTCAATTTCATCTTAATAAGGTTATGAATGGAGTGTTAATCTGAGATTAATCAAGGAGAATTTAGATTGAAGGAAAGAGAAGTGCATCTATTTATAGCAAGATTTTAATTGTTGAAATTATAAACATTCGAATGGAAGTAAAGACAAAGAAATAAATTCTGAAGGGATTCTTGTATGAAGTCACATATGGTGTAACCAATAGGCTAAATGTTTTCAACCATCACTATTAAAATAGTCAGAACTGTTTCGAGATTGTTCTACGTATTATACGAAGTCTCCCCGTATAACTATAATGATTTTATGATTGATTTTTTCTAAGAATGCTGAAAAAATCGTATCGAAGAGTTCCTTCTTTTAAAAGAATATCTTTTCCATTTCATTTAATTCAAGGTGCATCTAGACAAGCCAAATGAATAAATAAAGAACCAAGAGGATGTAATGATTATTATAAATATCACTCCTGCGTCACAAACTACTGTCATATTCAATTATTTATTATACATTTTATCCTTGTAATGTCCACGGTATTTGAATGGAGTAATTCTATAACTAAGAGTGGTTTATAGCTCCTGGTTTGGCTTCCAAAGTGAACTTTAGATGTGCGAGGAACTGTCTACATAACCCTTAATATCTGGTTATCATTTTCCATATATTTGAACAGTGGTACTTTGCCCAAAATACGTAAAGTCTTAAATTTCAGATAAAATTAAAAAAACAAAGATCGTTTGAGGCGAAAAGAAAGGTTCTTTACGTCATCTGCCTCCATCTAATCCTGCATTCTGTGGTGAAGAAACGTGAGAAGAATTACTCCACTTAGGCACTTAGCTTCGAATGATGGTGGTACTACTGATAGAGCACCGTCAGTACCGAGTACGGTACAAATATCATTTGTACCGTAAATAAAGTTTGAATCTCAGTTATTGAAAGATGTCTAGATATAAATCTAGAAAGAAACTATCAGAAGTGCGATATAGCCATACACTCAGGTAGACAAGCTGCTATTAAACAACAAACTCAAGGTAGGCAAGAAAAATAAGGTCTTTTTAATCGGGGTTCCCGGCCATTCAGGAATCAAAGAAAACAAGAGGCCAATACACTTGCCAAAGAGGGCACACGAATGTCACTAATTGGCCCAGAATCCTTCTGTAGTACAGACTCCTCAAGAAGGAGTTTCTGGAGAGGGAGAAAACCCAGAGGGAAAAACTCTGGCGGAATCTCCCAGGGATGGATCATTCCACTAAGTTCCTTCAGAACTTTGAAACAGCAAGATCCAAAAGATATCTGGATCTTGGTAAGAAACAATTAGGGGAGAGGCAGGCAAGATGGCATACAATCTTTTGAAAATCGATATCTCTTATGAGGAAAAAAAAATAGAGCACAGCATTAGTTGAATCTCTAGTCAATCAAGTTAGCTATCAATTTTTGAAAAAAGATATGAATAAAAAAAATTATAGACAAAAAAAAATCGCGATAATCTGTAACATCCGAAAAACCATTTGCCTCACAGTGTCGGGCAAGATGGCATATCATAAAATATGAAACATTTTGAGGTGAAAAAAACAAATTCCAATAAATAACATATCATACAAGAAATAGAAATTTATTTATATTCATATAAACAAAAAAAATCATTCATAATTCATATGAATAAAAAAAGGTACATTGAATGTTTTACTAGCAAGGGCCTATCCCATTTGTTTTTTTCTTACTGCTTCCAAAGCTTTTAACATATTATTCTCATCCCACTCTCCTCTGTTGGTTTTCCTTCGATAATTGAAGACCATCTGAAAAAATATTTTATTGCTAATAAAAAGTACCATGCCATTTTACCCAGCCTCTATGTATGTCAACTTGCCCTAACCACGTGTCAAAAAAACGAATATTAAATCAACGTTTTTGTGACATCTTTTTGTCAAGGTAAATACATGAAAAGGATCAGAATAAAGGTACAATTCTACTAGGATATAAAAAAGTTTGTGAAATAATCTGTACTTACAGTAATATAGACGAGAAGAGAGAGCTTACGTCGAAGTTGTACACGCTCATACCAATTTTTCACGACTAAGTTATCAACTACCGTAACGGATCCCTTGAAACAACGTTTGTACACTGTTGTTAACTAATTCGAACATTTGCACTGAGTTCTAGGATTCCACTCGCAGTGGATTCTTCAGTAAATATGGTATGCCATTTGGCCCTACTATGCCATCTTGCCTGCCTTTCCCCTACACCTCCTCACTTTCTTACAGGACACTTTCGCCTCAGGAAGAACCTGTTGAGGATGGGATTATCGGACACTGACGAGTGTAGGTATTGTGGGGAGGAGGAAGAAACCACCATTCACCTAGTCACGGAATGCTTTGGTATTGCGAGCGTAAGAGTGAGGAACTAGCCTCGTTGAAGCCTTCACAGATTGGATTTCATCAGATCAGGAACTGGAAGGCGAGCTATGAAGGGTGTGGTCAGAACAGATCTGTAAGGGGGCACAATAGACCTTGAGGTTGCAGTGAACTGTAACCCCTTTTTAAACTAACTTACTAGAGGAAAGTCAGTATATGAGAATTGCAGGCTATGAGGATCAGAAGCAAAAACAGCAAAACATGTGATATGTAAGTGTGCAGACCTGGCTAGCCCAAGAACAGTTTATATTAAAAACCGGTCCTGAAAACAAGATGTAATGGCAAAAGTTCCTAAGGAAGTTGTCGGTTTTATGCACGCCATCGTCGATCTCCTTGGGTTTCACCTTTCTGAGTTGAGTAGAGAACAAAAGGTCTACATGTACGCAGTTCCCATAAGGCTAACCTAACCATAACGACCACAGTTCTAATAATAAAATCTAATATTAAAGGCATCCCTCCAGCAGATTTCATCTCGGTTTCGACCATATCCTTCCTGAAAATGCTGATTTGCAAACGGTATAAAAAGTCGGAGAGCACACCTTACAATAAGAACTGTTATTGTTGATAGAACCCAGAAGCCATCTCCAAAATCTACCCCCAAAACCTCTTTACCCAATTTATTTTTAATAAAACGAACCAGTTATTAACGATTCCAACTAAATGGCTCCGAAGAGAAATCCAGAAGACTCCCAAATTTCGAATTCTCCAGGAAACGTCTTTTCAAAGATTAAATTTGGGAAATCCTGGCAAGGCGCGCCAAATGCAATTTTATAACAATTAACTAAATGCAGAGGGCGTGTCGTAAATAAGCGGAATTCGCGGAAGTTGGCGAACGTTAATCGTCTCGCAGGTGCAATAATAATTAAGAAAAGCGATACACTGGTATAATAGAAAGCAATTTGAAGGGAGTTAATGTAACGGGAAAGCGTCCCACCTAGTCCAGATTACTTGCACGATGATACCTATAAATTAATTAAGATATACTTAAACAAAGCTCTGAAGTAATTATACTTACTTTTATGTCTGCATTAGGGCCGCCATCAATTCCTTCGTTCACACCCAGAGGGTCTTTAATATGCAAATATATGCCGAACGAAGGCTGCCCCTTCCCGAAGGAACGGGAATAAAAGAAATCGCTGGGATGATTTTCGTGAGGAATTCATTTTCTTACGCTTCTCACATAATACAATCGATTAAAAAGTAATTGCCGTAGTTTTATGGGATTACGATAGTTATTTACGGAGCTGGATCGGTCGATACTTTTTAGCTGGAAAAGGTTTTTCATTTAGTTTATTGTCATTATTTTTATTAGAACTAGAATCGCAATAGCTAGGTTAGCATTCTGGGAACTGGGACCATATATACTCCGTTCACGAAAAGTTGAGCCGTCGGTTAGCCATGACAATTTGGCATATTCCACTGTGTATATTAAAATTTTAGGTTATGTTCTTTATTTCTTGTCAGATTGATACGCAATGTTGTCTGATAACTCGCAAGGCCGAGTACATTCGGCAACGTTGACTTTATTTTACGTTATGACAGCAAATACTGCCAACTTCAGATAAATAAAGAAACGCCTACTATGTGCTCAACCTTTCGTGAACGGACTATAGATATTTTGTTCACTGCCCAACTCATTCATGTAAACCTAGGGAAGACGTCAATGGTGTTGATAAAACCGACAACCTCTTTAGGAGCCTTTGCCGTTACTTCTTGGGTGTTCAGGACTGGTTTACCCATATGAAGTCATCTTAGGCCAGCCAGATCTGGATATTTGCATACCCCATATATTCAGCTGTTTCTACTTCTGATCCACAAAGCCTGTAATCCCATCTGTCGACTTTCCCCTACGATACCAATGATGTCTGTACCGACAGTGCCTCGTCTGCGGACTCACCATTGCCCGAAGCTCATCTTCAGGACCTTCCTAGTATATAGAAAGGTGAAATCATCACGAATTTTTCAGAATGAGTACGTCCAAGACTATTTCTCCAGAGGGTTGTACTGTTATTCAATTACCATTTCTGGACCACTGCCTCATATTGGTCTTTTCTAAGTCCACAAAAGGCTTAGGTCTAGCAGTACACACCCAGAGAGTCTTTGATATGCAAATATATGCCTAACGAAGGCTGCTTCAATAAAGGAACGGAAAAAAATCGTTAAGATCATTTTCGTGAGGAATCTGTTTTCTTAGGCTTCTCACATACTACAATCGATTAAAAAGGAATTGCTATAGTTTTATGGGATTACGATAGTTGTTTAGTGAACTGGATCGGTTTTACTTTAGGTGGGAAGGACAACGGTGTATCAACGACGTTTCTCATTTAGTTTATTATCATTCTTTTTATAAGAACTATGTTTTTTATGGCTAGGATAGCCTTCTGGGAACTGCGACCACTCATGGAAACCTAAAGAAGTCATCAATGGCGTTGATAAAACCGATGACCTCTTTAGGGGCCGTTATCTGTACGGTTTTCAGAACCAATTACCCCATAATCCATATGAATTGTTCTCACGTCAGCCAGCTCTACATACTTGCATATCATGAGCTCTGCGCTTCACTGTGTGTTCTTCTGATCCACAAAGCCTTCAAAACTCATCTGTCGACTTCCCATACTGTACAAATGATGTCCGATATTGCCCTGTCAGCAGACTTACCATCGCCCGAAGCTCAGCTCGTGACAACTTCAGGAACTTTCTAGTATAAGTAGATGAAACATCACGAATTTTTTGGACTGAGCAAGTTCAGGACTGTTTCTCCAGAGGGTTAGTTTAGTTTAGTTTAAAAGAGGGGTTACAGTTCACTGCGACCTTATTGTGCCCCCTTACAGAACTGTTCTGGCCAAAACCTTCATAGCTCGCCTTCCAGTTCCAGAGATTTAATGAAATCTAATAACTGTGAAGGCTTCAATGAGGCTAGTTCTTCACTATTACAAGTTTCTCGTCCAAGGCATTCCCTCCTCAGGCTCGCAATGCCAAGGCAATGATTAGGTGAAAGGGGTTTCCAGAGTTTCCAGAGGGTTACTGTGTTGTTCAACTGCCATTGCGGAACCGCTGCCTATATTAGTGAGGAATCTATTTTCTCACGCTTCTCACATGCCAATCGATTGAAAGTAATTGCCGTAGTTTTATGAGATTACGATAGTTATTTACGGAGCTGAATCGGTTTGATTTTAAGTGAAAAAGGCAACTTTATATCAGCAGAGTTTGTCATTCAGTTCACTTTTTATTATTCTTAATTGACGTCATGAGGTAATTATAAAAGTAAAAGGTATTTTGCTCTATTGAGGCTCATCAGCTCTAAGCCTCTAAATGATATGAATTATTCTAGGATCTGTCATATTGCTCCTGATATCATAAAAGAAACAATCCGATTAAGATGGAAAACAAATTTGAGATAGCCTTGCTTTTATAATGAAGGATTTTCCAATAAGAGGTGTTATTTTGATATTCAAAGAGAATGCCATTTTTCAATATAAAGGATCGAATGTTTATTTTATTATAAAGAAGAAGCTATGCCGTTAATAGTGGAAAATTACATCAGGCAAATGGCAACCACGACCACGCTTACAGGACCATATCCTTTAATGGAATTTTCCATAACCAAATCGCAAAGTGGCGTCCCTTTTTTGAGTCCATAGCCTCACGAATGCCAGCTTTGAGGTCTGGAATCGACGCTGGGCTATTGGCGTAGACCTTAAATTTCACGTGGCCCCAAACGAAGAAGTCGCAAGGTGTTAAATAACAAGATCTCGGTGGCCAATTGTGACCCAATCAGCAAAGACACGACGTTGTTGATGATCAGCCGGCTTGAGTTCTTATGTTAACTGAACTTTATAGGCCTTAAAACCCAAAATCTTCATGCAAAATACGGTGAAGTGACGTTTGTGGAATGCTTAATTCCAAAGAACGGTGAGGAATGGATAAACCTGGGTTTTCTTCAATACTTTCGGCTACAGCAGCAATATTCTCGGCTGTTCTCGAGTGACGCGCACGGGATATATTCTTCACATCATTAACTTGTCTCAACAGCTCGAATTTTTCCACCAATATCTTTATTGAAGTCTGACGAGGTGCTTCACGACGAGCCAAAAAGGTTAGAGTTTTACGAACCGTCTCTGCCAAATTTTCACCATTTTTAGAGCGAATTCGAATAATTTCCATACGTTCTTGAAGCGTGTATCGTTCCATTTTTATTATGAGCGTAGTTTCTACTTGTCAAATGTCGAAAAATGACAGATTCAAACGTGACAACTAACCGAAATAGCGGGCTTATGAAATAACACCTATTATTGGAAAACTATATTAGTTTATGCCAAAATAAAGCTTAATGTACAAGCTGTCTGATAGAAATTCATTTTATTTCTTTAATAAAGATAATACAACTAATAAAACATTCCAAGAAGTTTGTTAGACTAGACGAATAAGGAAACTCATGAATGCATTGCTCATCTTCTACTATTTTAACTAATTGGGATGCCAGAAACCACAGAACTATCTGAGAGACAGACTGCTTGACGACCCTATTGGAACAGATAACGACAGTTGAAGCATCTCGTTGGCATTTCAGCCAGTTCAATCATCTATGTTTCAGTTTCATCACACATACCAAGACATATTCTTCGTTCATTAGACGACATTGGCGTACTAACTAAGTGTTTTGAACAAATTACTCGAAGATGGAATTGTTGCACAAAGGAAGATAACATTTCCCCCCGTTTTCTCATTTTGGATACCTACATATTTCTTTATTTCATTGGCGGTTTCCGAGGTTATTGGTTCATATACAGGGTGTCTACTTTTGAAGGGGACAAACTTGAAGGGGGGGATCATACGAGTGATTTGCAATAAAAAATGTCATATAACATATGTTCGAAATGTTGACGGTTGTTCTTCAATTTAACATTTCTTGATTTCATCTGAAATGATCATTATTCAGTTTTCCTTGTTTGTCTCATCAAATTTAACCACATATTCGGAAAGGGCAATAAATTTTCTACAAGATAAGAGAATCTGTGTGCAGAAAAGCTCTTATTGCAGGCGTGGTAAGGAGATGAATATCACGATTCTGAAGTTAACAAAATTAGTCCCATTTTTCCAATGGTTTTTTCGATGAAATATCTACGGGGTCTTTATAAATGATTATACCATCGTACGTTGCTTTGGAAATTTGTTTTCTTATCGTTTCTTATGCGAAATCTACTCATTCATAATTCCTGTCACATTATTCACAGTAAGTTTAATCAAATTGAAGTTCACATCAGAATACAAATACCAATACCAACGCCAACTGCGCTGTTATAATCATTTATAGAGACCCTGTATAATTATGAACACGTTTTTTTTCAGTAAAAAATACTTCAGTTAGTGTACTTTCGAATGACATATCAACTTTTGTGCTATAGCAGTTCATCCTCCGCCATAATATCATAAGCTTCCGAACCTAAATTTGCCCAATTTCAAGAATAAGATAACATAATGCATTTCAGAATTTGTTGATAGTCGTTAGAGCATAAGAGTTAAAATCTATGTTAGTTAGATTACACCGCCAGATTTATCAGTTTCAGATCCTTTTTATGTGAAATTTGGTATGTGATATGCAATAATTTGCTATAATATTGACAATAAACAATAAGAAAAGCCCTGAGCAGGAACTTTTGAGCGCTTGTTTTTTGGTGGAGCAATAAGACTACTACCTCAAAATTCATATGGAATTTGAGATTGCTACCAAATATATAAATGCAGTATCTCAGCACAATCGGAATTATATTCCGAATTTGCATGAAGATTCATTATATCAATCTCTATTCACAGAAAAAAATTCACTCGAATCGAATATCCTATTATGGAAATATAAAGATTTTTCTTTCCAATATTTCAATTGGATTTTCTAAATACTTGAATCGAATATTTTTTCATGGAAATATAAAGGTTCTCTTTCAATATTCCAATTGAATTTTCTATGATTCTGTTCAAACTATGGCCACAAAATTTTGCATAAAGGCCGTAACATTTCATTCGTAATTTCTGAGATATTGAGGAACAAAAATTTCGAATGGCCATATTTTATGGAACATCCTGTTCGATTTGACTGGTTAACGAACTTAACCGAGCCAATCGAACTCACCCTGAAAATTTCAAGTCCCTTGCACTATCCCTTCGAAAGTTATTGTGCTGAGGAGTCCCAGGAATGGAAATTTCATTACTCATCATTAAATTTCGAAAGTTATTGTGCTAACGGACGGGCGAACGGTCCCACGTACAGAATTGAATTTGACTACGAATTCGTCATCAGACAGACATTTGGACAAAACGATATAGCACTTGTTAAGAAGAACGAGAGTTCAAAAAATAGGAAAAAGAGAGTTCCTAAATTTTCTTCGAGAATCTCTTGTTAAATTTTGTTGCATATATTTTGAGACACCCTATATACGACAGTCATGGAGAAAAATCTCATATCCTTCATTCTTGTTCTGCACGCCTCTGATCCTTTCCCTCGGTCTTATCTCCTGATCTGCTAATCACAACTAGGAAACTGGATTTATTACCAGGCTCCTTCTTCGTCTTATTAAACATCGGAGAGAGATACATGACGTAGGACGGAGGAGGGTTCCTTCTAATCCCGCTAATAACCCCAAGTAGAATTTAATCCGATTTGGCGTTTTATCTACCTCGAACAATTCCGGTGGCTGATGTTCGAAATTGATGCTTCAATCTCAACCGATTGCTGCTTTGGCCGGACATGATATGTAAGTTAGACTAATTAGTTCGTGACACCTAAGCGAAGCTGGTGAGATCATCTTATGTGCTTGAAAAAATCTTACAGCTTTACTTTATGTCTCCAATGTTAAAGAAATTGAAGAAATCGCTGATTTAATGTCAGAGGTTTTTTGCGCTTCTTCAAAAAATGTGAACGGATCACCGCAGTCATTTCTACGTATACGGTGTGGAACAGCCATATGGAATAGATTCAATAACAAATAAAAGAGAGCGTGTTAGAAAAAACGGTTGGAAACGTCGATTTGTATTTTAAGCTGCGCATTTTTTAAAACATAAATAATTATATAGAATGTGATTGCTGCTTTGGCCGGACATGATATGTAAGTTAGACTAATTAGTTTGTGACACCTAAGCGAAGCTGGTGAGATCATCTTATGTGCTCGAAAAATCTGACAGCTTTACTTTATATCTCAAATGTTGAAGAAATTGAAGAAATCGCTGACAATGTCAAAAGTTTTTTGCGCTTCTTCAAAAAATGTGAGCGGATCACCGTAGTCATTTCTACGTATACAGTGTGGAACAGCCATATGGAATAAATTCGATAACAAATAAATGAGAGCGTGTTAGAAAAAACGGTTGGAAACGTCGATTTGTATTTTAAGCTGCGCATTTTTAAAAAAAAAATTATATAGAATGTGATTGCTGCTTTGGCCGGACATGATATGTAAGTTAGACTAATTAGTTTGTGACACCTAAGCGAAGCTGGTGAGATCATCTTATGTGCTCGAAAAAATCTGACAGCTTTACTTTATATCTCAAATGTTGAAGAAATTGAAGAAATCGCTGACAATGTCAAAAGTTTTTTTGCGCTTCTTCAAACAATGTGAGCGGATCACCGTAGTCATTTCTACGTATACAGTGTGGAACAGCCATATGGAATAAATTCGATAACAAATAAATGAGAGCGTGTTAGAAAAAACGGTTGGAAACGTCGATTTGTATTTTAAGCAGCGCATTTTTTTAAAACATAATAATTATATAGAATGTGATTGCTGCTTTGGCCGGACATGATATGTAAGTTAGACTAATTAGTTTGTGACACCTAAGCGAAACTGGTGAGATCATCTTATGTACTTGAAAAAATCTTACAGCTTTACTTCATGTCTCAAATGCTGAAGAAAATGAAGAAACCGCTGACTTAATGTCAGAAGTTTTTTGCGCTTCTTCAAAAAAATGTGAACGGATCACCGTAGTCAATGCTACGTATAGTCCGTTCACGAAAGGTTGAGCCGTCGGTTGGCCATGGAAATTTGGCATATTCCACTGTGTATATTGAAATTTTAGGTTATGTTCTTTATTTTCTTGTCAGATTGATACGCACTGTTGTCAATATTGCATAGAGTTCTCTGATAACTCGCAAGCTCGTCGGACGAGGCCGAGTACATTCGGCAACGTTGACTATATTTTTCTTTATGACAGTAAATACTGCCAACTTCAGGTAAAAAAGAAACGCCTACTATGTGCTCAACCTTTGGAGAACGGACTATAGTAGGCGTTTCTTTATTTATCTGAAGTTGGCAGTATTTGCTGTCATAACGTAAAATAAATTCAATGTTGCCGAATGTACCCAGCCTCGTCCGACGAGCTTGCGAATTATCAGACAACTCTATGCAATATTGACAACATTGCGTATCAATCTGACAAGAAAATGAACATCATAACCTAAAATTTTAATATACACAGTGGAATATGTCAAATTATCATGGCCAACCGACGGCTCAGCCTTTCGTGAACGGACTATATACAGTGTGGAACATCCAAATGGAATAAATTAGAAAACGAATAAATGAGAGCGTGTTGGGAAAAACGCTTGGACACGTCGAATTGTATTTGAAGATGCGCATTTTTTAGAATAAAAATAATTATATAGAGTGTATAATGTGCAGTGGCCAATATCAACTTTCTTATTTTAAATACAATCCCCTGTATATTATTAGTTGTTTGGATTCTTCAGAAATTCTAGACATAATTCTAGTACAATGTCCCATACTTATCTTCAACTGTTACGGAAATATTAAGTGTTTTCAGATTTAAATGTTGCTTTTCCAACATAAACGTTTCACTTTTGACTGATATCAATTAATTTTGATAAAATCGCGAATAATTTCATATACGAATACCTACTAATAACTTGGGTTGAATTGTCACACTTGACGCTTATAAATTTAATTTCTGGTGTTCTCGAAAGTAAAATGATGAGTAATGAAATTTCCATTCCTGGGACTCCTCCAGGGCAAAAACTGCTTCGTAAGAATTATTGTCGAAGACATTAAGAAAAAAGTTAGAAAATTCATATGAACAAATGAGGGGTTCTCCAATAAGAGGTGTTATTTTGATATTCAAAGAAAAATGCCATTTTCAATAAAAATGATCGGATGTTTATTTCTTTATAAAGAAGAAGCTATGCCGTTAATAGTGGAAAATAACATCAGGTAAATGACCCCCACGACCACGCTTGCAGGACCATATTCTTTTAATGAAATTTGACATAACCAAATCGCAAAGTGGCTGCCCTATGTCCTCGATAGCCTCACCAATTTCATCTTTGTGGTCTTGAATCGACGCTGGGCTATCGGCATAGACCTTCTTTCAGTTCTTTCTCACGTGGCCCCAAAGGAAGGAGTCGCAAGGTGTTAAATCACTAAATATCGATGGCCAATTGTGATCACCTCCTCGAGAGATAACAAGGTCCGTAAACTTTTCCCGCAAAAGATCAATGGTTTCGTTGTTGATGATCGGACGGCTTGAGTTATTGTGTTAACTGAACGTTATAAGCCTTAAGACCCAAATCTTCATGCAAAATACGGTGTAATGACGTTTGTGGGATGCCTAATTTCAAAGAACGACGAGGAATGGACAAACTTGGGTTTCTTCAACAATTTCGGCTAGAGCAACAATATTTTCGGTTTTTCTTGAGCGACGTGCACGAGTTTTATTCTTCCAGCACTAATTTGTCCCAACAGCTCGAATTTTTCCACCAATTTCTTTTTTGCGGTCTGACAAGGTGCTTCACGACGACCCAAAAATGTTCTAGTTTTACGAACCGTCTCTGCCAAATTTTCACCAATTTCATAGTGAATTTTAATGATTGCAATGCATTCTTGAAGCGTGTATCGTTACATTTTTACCAATGGCGTAGTTTCTACTGGTCAAATGTCAAAAGAGACAGCTTCAAACGTGACATCTACCGAAATAGCGGGCTATTCAAAATTATACCTCTCATTGGAAAACCCTTTATTTACTTTAAATTTCTATGCAGTCACAATATTCATGGCACCTTGGAAAACCCTTTACATGTAGAGCACTAAGAACTTATAAGGAATTACCATTTCCTCACCGTAAGGAAATAACATTTCATTACAGTAAGAAAACTTTGACTTTCTCTTCAAGATAAGGATTTGTGGGTGAAAATTATCATAACTATGAAATGGACCATCTTAATCGCTTCATCCAGAACACACACTTTCCTCAATATCCATACAAACCAAATACTCCACTGAACATTCAGACAACCGAAATTGAAATAACACCCTCCGCGCAAATACAATAATTGAATGCATAAATAACAGACACCCCTACCATTTTCCCCACGTCATATTATTTTTCGCGTACATGTTCCACGTCTCAATATATCATTCAAACTCAAATTCAAATATTCATTCGCCTCTAAACTTCATCTCGTTCCAGCGGCAGAGGGGCCCCCCTCGGAATTCTGCGAGAGCGTTGTTCGGCCCAACTTTTCTTCTGACCCTGTGCGCCCGAAACTCGAAACCGTTCGAAACTGGAACGGCGTGAAGAGACGGCTTAAGTTCCTAATTAGTCCCATCTGGCGAGTGAGCCTCTGCGGGCTGCTCGAACGGGAGCCTCAGTCCTCACACATGAGGCTTCCTAATGCACTTTAACTAATTGTTCATCTCTCTAAACCCCGATTACGTTTGTATTAACCAGCCACCCTATATCCGAGATGCGTTTTTATATTCATTGTTTTAATATGGAGACAACTCAGTGATATATGGAGGTCTTCATGTGTGTTTCTGGATTGAAGTTGACTTTAAAAACCATTTGTTTTAATTTGAAACCTGGGACTGCTCACTTATGCCTCAGATGGCCAAGGTGCCATGAATGTTGTGACTGCATAGAAAGTTAAAGTAAATAAAGGGTTTTCCAATAAGAGGTGTTATTTTGAAAAGTCCGCTATTTCGGTAGATGTCACGTTTGAATGTCATTTTTGTCATTTGGCAAGGAGAAACTACGCCATTAATACATATGGAACTATGCACGCTTCAAGAACGCATTGAAATTTTTAAAATTCACTATAAAAATGGTGAAACTCTAACATTTTTGGTCGTCGTGAAGCACCTTGTCGGGCCGCAATAAAGAAATTGGTGGAAAAATTCGAGCTATTGGGACAAGTTAGTGATGTGAAGAATAAAACCCTTGCACATCGCTGAAGAACAGCCGGGAATATAGCTGCTCTAGCTGAAAATGTTGAAGAAAACCCAGGTTTGTCCATTTCTCGTCGTTCTTTGAAATAAGGCATTCCACAAACGTCATTGCACCGTATTTTGTATAAAGATTTGGATCTTGAGGCTTGTAAAGTTCAGTTAACATAAGAACTCAAACCGGCCGATTATCAACGACGTCGTGTCTTTGCTGATTGGGTCGTTGAAATGCATGGTAATGATCCGGAATTCCTTCGAAAAATCATCTTGAGTGATGAGGCCCATTTCCACCTCGGTAGCTTCGTCAACAAGCAGAATTGTCGCATCTGGGGCTCGCAAAACCCAAGAGAGTTATTGTTGAAAAGCCTCTCTATCCTCAACGTGTGACTGTTTGGTGCGGTTTATGGTCCGGCGGAGTCATTTGACTTTACTTTTTCGAAAATGAGGTTAAAGCAACAGTTACGGTGAATGGATCGAGAGATGATTAATGATTTTTTATGTCCGAAATTGGATAGCATTGATCTGGACGTTTACTTTCAACAAGCGGCGCTACGTGCCACACAAGCATCTTTTGAGGGAAAAGTTTCCGGACCGTGCTATCTCTCAAAGAGGTGATCACCATTGGCCACCGAGGCTTCTTCCTTTAGTTCCACGTGAAAGAGAAAGTCTACGCTAATAGCCCAGCGTAGATTCAAGACACAAGGACATAGGGCAGCCACTTTGCGATTTGTTTATGGAAAATTACATTAAAAGGATAATTATGGACTATGGTACAAGAAATCACATAAGAATCCCATTTCACATGTTACAGTATGTGAAATTACCATTATGATCAATAGTGAAACATATGTAAATTTACCCCCATTTTTAACAGCGTGTAACAAACATGTTTGTGATTCGCTATGAGAAAATAGTATATTATTCGATGAGCGGTAATGCAAGTCAAAACACACGCAGATGAATTTTGCACCACGAGCCGTCAGGCGAGTGGTGTAATTCATCAAATGTGTTTTGAGCATTATCGCGAATTGAATACTATACTTTATCCACGACTTCTTCAGTAAAATTCGAATTAATCTGCATTTTTAAAATTTTTAACAGTTGTCAAAAGCGTTGACAACATTTCGTCCAACCGTCAAACCTCTGTACTCTGTGGTCGGGAATCAAATCAAAGTCTCTAACTAATCAAATCAAGTACTTTCGCAACTTCAAAAATTTACGTTTTCCAAAAATAAATCTGGAATGAATCGCTAGAACGTTATTTTGATGGCTCAAATAGATTTCCGGATCGATCCTACTTTTTATTCATTTTTTTTTTTGTGAGCAATTTCATTTTTCCTAGGTATTTTAATTAGCGGGTGTTATGGGCGGGTGTTATTATAACACTCGCTTTTCGGTTCATAGACATGTCTACGGTTGTGTTATAGCTACTATTACACATGGAAATTAGTTTAATAATGACATATTACTCTATAGGAGTGGATAATAGTATATTATTCAATGAGCGGTAATGCAGGTCAAAACTTACGCAGATGAGTTTTGCACCACGAGCCGTCAGGCGAGTGGTGTAATTCATCAAGTGTGTTTTGAGCATTACCGCGAATTGAATACTATACTTTATCCACGACTTCTTCAGTGAAATTCGAATTAATCTGCATTTAAAAAATTTTGAACAGTTGTCAAAAGCGTTGACAACATTTCGTCAAACCTCTGTACTCTGTGGTCAGGAATCGAATCAATCAAGTACTTTGGCAACTTCAAAAATTGATGGCTGAAATAGAGTTCCGGATCGATCCTACTTTTTATTCATTTTTTTTGTAAGCAATTTCATTCTTCCTAGGTATTTTTATTAGCGGGAGTTATGAACTGGTGTTATTATAACACTCGCTTTTCGGTTCATAGACATGTCTACGGTTGTGTTATGACTACCATTACACATAGAAATTAGTTAGTAGGAGTGGATAAAACCTATTATGTCATCCATCCATCGTCCATCATTTAGATTGAATCCTCAAGGTTCGGTCCTGTAGTTCTTGATCAAGTTCATCGTCTAAGTTACCACTCGAGGCGACCCCGACCGGCAAATCTCAGACGGTCAGTACAATGTGAAAGTTAATGTCATTTTATGAAAGTCCGCAATTCTTAATTGTAGCAAACCTAACAGCTCATATAATCGTTCTCGGCGAGGAGAGCACGATTGTAAATTATTTCACGTTGGCAAATTGGTAGCCGGATCCCTGAATGTACTCGCATTATCATAATAAATTTTCCTTCTGAACTTTCAGTATTTAAATGCGGACAAGTCCCTTTGAATTACTGCCGGCAATATTTCATTTTGCTGTATTCTTCCGCTTCATGGGCGCCCACTCAAGTCGCCGACAGTTGCGTCCTAATCAGGGAATATGAGCCTCAGATGCTGATGAATTAAGCCTTCCTTTTTCGCTCTACAGGGTGAACGAAATTCGTTCTTCGGCTTCTGTTGGGAGCTCTAGAAGTGAGACAATAGTATTCGTTTTGACGAGTTTCGAGCTCCTGAGCTGTTCCAGTGCTTGTACGCAACCAATGGCAAGCCGTATTTTGAGCTTTTGAGTTACTTTGGAGCACGAAATACCTCAAAACGAATAGGCTACATATAGGCAAATCAAGCTAAGCGATATGCTCCTTGGCGAAGATTTGAGTACCCTTTCATATTGACATGATTCTTTCATTTTGCATTGTGTTGTCGTAATTTATGTGAATATTTAACATCATTAATAAATTTTTAAGTAAAATTCATTCGAATCGCTATTACTCAGTTCCTCAGTGTTCTTCCTGAGAAAAAAAGAATTCCAAATAATATGCATTTCCATGCCTTTCCTCAAACTAGGGATAAATTTCGTGTTTGGGTATAAGTACGAGTCCACAACGGCGCACCGACCCTAGCCCATCGCACCACGATGTCGATATTTGAAGTTTGTTACGAAGTAAATACGTCATTTGATGACATCGCGGTGCGATGGGCTAGGGTCGGTGCGCCGTTGTGGACTCGCACTAAGGGAAATGGAGTAGTAAAGTGAAAAAGTGTTGATGGATCGACGAAAAGCCTGACAACTGAAACTCAATATCGGTAAACCAGTCACAGGAAATATAAGTTTTCTCCTTGCATTTTGTAGATGAAGATTATTTTATCGAGATAAATACTTGTAGGTTAGATTGGACTCATGGGGTTAATCGTTTACAGATCCCAGTTAATGATAGAGGTATTTTTTGGAAAATACTGCTGTGCCTACCAGAAATCTTCCTGTTGAATTTACTACCAGAAAGGAGGAACAACCGGAATTTTCTAGTTATAGATATAGTAGTAGAACTGATAGGTTGAGACAAGGAAGTCTAAACAAAAAAACCCACTGAAGAATGTTCTTGTGAAGAGAAAAGTAATGTTTGAGTATAATAAAATGAGGTTAATTCAACTGTTCAACAAACAAAATTGTTTTCCTTAATTTCCTCAACAGCCTTCTAACCTAATTCATCTTTCACTATGGCTGAAATTAATTGAAACAAATGATGACACCCACCGTCTTCACAGAAAATAAAAATATAATATACACAGTAATACACTCCGTTTATTGAAGATTTCTGAAATTTCAATATATTGATAAAAAAATCCAAATTTTAATGAAGCAGATATACACATAAACTAAACAAAATCCTTCCATGTCCATTGATAAGATTGTGGTATATTGGCATCGTGACAACCTTTCTGCATTGCAACCAATGAGGTCTTTTGCTCGTTAGCATACCAGAGCTACATTCTTTCCAGGAACAGTCTACAGAAGAGAATGTTAATCTAATCTGAAAAACTCAAAACTCAACAGGGAAAACTGCTTACTTTCCCACATAATATTGCAAAAACGAATTATAATCTATCGCATATCAAGAAAAGTAATTGTATTTTCACTGCTGAGTTCAAATGGTTTATTTGTGCATCAATAGTATAATAGTTATACATTTCATGCCCATGAAATCTTGAAATGAAATGAATGAATAGGATCTTTTAACTAGGTGAATCCGTGAATCCTTCTATCTTCTCTATCTTCTTCTAATTGAGTAATCATCTCACATTTATTAGAAACGATGTCCGAAACAAATTATTCTAAAATAGCGTCATTTAATGCGTGAAAGAGAAATTGAAATTTGAATTAATTTCCTGACTGTTTCAGATAGATAGATCTATTTGAGTAATGACCGATGTGCTAACCATAGAAGATGACACTGTTCAATTCAGAGACGGATTCAGGATGGTTATTGATTAATTCAACAAGAAGAACATATGTAAAAGAAATTTGGTTTCCATTAACCTTCTAATGGTTGAGAAAGGGGAAATTCAATTCATTCTATTCTATTCTATCAACATTTCTGATGTCGTAAGATTTATTTGATACAAAATTTCTAATGCCCTGCTAACAACAAACTTATCAAATATGATTTGAAGAAAATTTCAGAGTTGAAGACAATACAGAATAAAGGCGATTGAAAATTATCAAAAATAGCTGAGATTAAAAAGTTTGTACAAATAAACATATCTTCTTCTGAACTTCTAGTGTCTTCAATTTAAATATTTCACCTTTTTTTCTCAGAATGAATAGTAGTTTGTTCGAAAAAAAATTAAGAAAGCCCTGAGCAGGTGCTTTCGAGCGCTCGTGCATTGATGGAGCAAAATCTCAGCACGATCGGAATAATATTCTGGAAATTATTCAGAAACTGATGATGCGATCCTCTCGAAATTTTGTATGAACTTTCTATATATCAATCTTCATACACAGAATGAATTATACGCGAATCCGATATCTTGTTACAGAAATATGGAAATTCTTCTTTTCAATATCCTATGGTGGAGATGATGCGATCTTCTTGAAATTTTCATGAATGTTTAGTAAATCAACCTTCACTAAAGATATAAATTTCACCCGAATCGAATATCTTGTTATGGAAATAATAATATATAAGTTTCTTCGTTTCTGCATGAGGTTTATTATGAGCTTCTTGCATATGGCCACAAAACATCATCTCGATTGGTTTTTGTTTTATCTGAGATATTGAGGAACAAAATTTTGAATGGCCATTTAGAAACCGAATTCACCCTGAAAATCTCAAGTCTCTAGGAAATCCCTCCGAAAGTTATCGTGCTAACCGGCCGGACGGACGGCCCAACGGACAGAATTGAAATTTACCACGAATCATCGAGGAGTCGAACCATATCGTTTGAGACCAGTTTCGACTCAAAATTCGAAAATTACAGACATTTGGCAGAACGATATAGGTAATAGCACTCGTTTAAGTAGAACGAGCGCTCAAAAATCGTTTCCCTTTTTTTTTCAAAAAATTTGTTGATTAAGTTGTTAATCTAATCAATCAACATTTCTCAGGACTTGATTAGTACATTTGTCGAAATATTTCAGCTATTCTTGGTAAAAGCCAACCAGACCTTATCATTGAAACCCTTATTATAATAAACATCCACGATTATCGATTTCGTAGATAGTTATTCTAAATATACAAACAATTATTAAAATAAATGATACAAGAAGTTAAGGAGTTATACAACAGGAAAATTCTGATCAATCAGCAAAAGTTATTGACTTTTATAATCAATATTATTCAGGAAATGCCGTTTTCAATATCTGATGATTTATGATCTCATGTCAAAAATGATAGTGAAAGAAACATAAGACAAAAACTAAAGATTATGTCGAATAATGAAATGTAATTAGTGATGTAACTTGGTCATGAGATTTCAGGATTATATGCAACTAATTGAAGAGCAGAGCGTGCTCGAGCAGAATAAATACATGGAAGAAAGTGTCGGAAGCACTTAAGATCTCACGTTTTTTCCCTGATTACGAGATTGGGTTTGCTCATGAGACGATCTACGACAATCCTTAGGACAATGAATATAATTATTCGATATTAAACTAACTGCATAATACCTTCCGACCATTTAATTGTAATGATTATTATGGATCTTAATTCGCTCTTAGCGAAAGTTTTTTCTCTTTAGAGTCTCTTGAATAAATAGATACGGTGTAAGCGTTGTAGATCTGAATAAATCCATGGAAAACATTTTTTGTATTCATTAACCTATCACTCTTGAATTTCTTTCACAGAATGAACAATTACAATGAAAAGAATACATATAACATGAGTAAAACACCAAAAAAATTGACGCAAAGCCCTCGACTCGCTCTTTTGACCGCTCGTTCATAGGTGGAGCAATGAGGTTATCACTTCATAATTTTGTATATAGGACTTTTGACTTTGATACTGAATATATGATTGCAAAATCTCAACACGATCGAAATTATGTTCTTGAAATTATTCAATGAACAAGTTATGTAAAATATCGATGAATAAATTTATCAAAATTAATGATTCTAATTTCACAATATTTTTGAAAATTTGCATGATCATTCACTTCGCCAATTTACATCCTTAAACTTGATTTCGTTTCAAAAAAAGTTTTTTCGTGGGAATTGAATATTTTATAGTGGAAATATAAGGATTTTTCTTTTCAATATTCCGATTGAATTATCTATGGTTCTGTGAAAACTATGGATACAAAATTTCGTATGAGGCTTTTCATGAGTATCTTGTGTGTGACCGCAAAATTTCATTTCGATCGGTTTCGTTCTGTCTGAGATATTGAGGAACAAAAATTTTGAATGGCTATATTTTATTTAAGACCCTGTAGGATTTTTCTGGTTAACGAACTCAACCGTGGCATTAAAGAACCGAACCTACTCTGGAAAATAAAGTCTCTAGGATAATCTTTCCGACAGTTTTAGTGTTTATATATGGACGGCCCCACGGTCAGAATTGGATTTGACCACGAATTCGTCATCCAATATTTTTCGTTTGAGACCACTTTCGGCTAAACATTCTAAAATACAGACATTTCGGCAAACCGAAATATAAAACGAGCGCTCATTAGGTTAAATACAACTTCGTAAACATTTCAACACATTCGGTTTTTGGCTGGGACAGATCCAATAAGAATGGTTATTATGCTCACAGATAAAACTTAAAGTGCGTCATCAAATCAATTTAGTTCATTGGAAACTTTGAATGTCGAAATAATCACAATTTGCTATAAAAATTGTTGAACGTGATCGTTTTCTAAGCTTGTAAGGTACGACTAAATTTCTTAGAGCTGTTCTGATTGAAGGCAAAAAGTTCTTTTACACTTTCAATTCAACATTCGTCCATAAAATTTCTATGCTCTTAAACCTTCCAAAAATAAAAATCAAACTGGACTATACGTTATTTCTTCTATTGCGAAATTCTCTTGATACCTCGATAATAAACGCGTTCTAAACAAATAATGAACAGATTGAAATGAAACTTCACATATAGTCCGTTTACGAAAGTTGAGCACATAGTAGGCGTTTCTTTTTTTATCTGAAGTTGGCAGTATTTACTGTCATAAAGTAAAATAAAGTCAACGTTGTCGAATGTAACCGGCCTCGTTCGACGATCTTGCGAGTTATCAGAGAACTGTATGCAAGTCAGATAAGTACGAGGAAAAGGCTCGATAAAGTACAGAGCAGAGGCTTGCCTGTGTGTGCATCACTGAAACTATGATCTCACACCTCTACATCTAGTGATTGATAGGGTAGCCCATGAGGCTATACTCCGAATATCTAGGAAGGTACAGGTAATGAGAGAATAAAGAATCACAGAGTCTGGTCATTTCTGAACAACTACATCTCATCTGCGAACCTCCCTTATGATGTTATGATCAAGAAAGTAAGCACTGAGAAAAAGTAAAAGAGAGAAATGGGAACGGGAATACACCGACTATAACCTCAAAGAAAATCCAAAAATGGTATACAAATGGTTCCAAAAGCTCTACAGGAGCTGGCGGTGGGATATACGGGCCAAGTACCAAGTGTGTACTGTTGCTAGGCTCCTGTATGAGTGCAATTACATCTCCTCACTGGCTTTCTTACAGGACACTGTCACCCCAGGAAGCACCAGTTGAGGATGGGATTATCGCACACTGACGAGTGTGGGTTCTGTGGGGACGAGTAAGAAACCCCCACTCACCTAATCACGGAATGCTTTGTCATTGCGAGCCTAAGGAAAGAATGCCTTGGACGAGAAACCTTGTAAGAGTGAGGAACTAGTCTCGTTGAAGCCTTCACAGATATTAGATTCATTAGATCTCTGGAACTGGAAGGCGAGCTGTGAAGGGTGTGGCCAGATCAGCTGTGTAGGGGGCGCAATAGACCTTGGGGTCCCAGTGAACTGTAACCCCTTTAAAACAACTAACTAAGAGTGTATCAATTTAACAAGAAATCAAGGTAGCACAACACCTTCTCTAATCGAACCACAAAACTCAGCGAACAACCTGATACATAACACTTAGTCCTGACCTGCACAAAGTTCATTGACCATGGTCCATGAACGTGGCTGGAACTTGTATTATTAATTTTTGCAGAATCTTGTGGAATAATTCGCTCATAAAAAAAACTAATGCATTCCTTCTTCGGTTTCACTTTTATCGATCAGTTCATTGAGGAGGCGCTTTCAATTTCCCAACTATTTCATGATAATATCAATTTATCTATGAAAGTAATATGATTTACGTTTGAGTTATAATCGATATGAATGGGACTGGTATAAACGGAAAATTAAGAGTTATTGAATTAATTCTGCACTGAATAACTGTAAGATTAGTGCTCTTGAAAGAGATCGAGTAGATTGGAATTCACGATTTAAATTGGCCGTTTACTTATAGCAATCTAATGTTTCAATTGAATCATAGGTATTTGAATTGTTGGAAAATGAGTTCCAGTTATTTTCATTGTGGTCGATAAATGAATAATTCTAAAATAATTGTAATATCTACTTTCTGTCTGTTTTCACAAG
>JACDNR010000405.1:0-66111 GCA_013421045.1 Propylea japonica | reverse complement strand
TACAATGCGTTCTTGAGGCGTGTATCTTTTCATTTTTATTGAAGGCGTAGTTTCTACTTGTCGAATGTCAAAAAATGGCACCTTCGAACGTGACATCTACCAAAATAGCGGGCTATTCAGAATACACACCTCTTATTGGAAAACCCTTTATGATGTTATCATGTTTTTGATATAATCTGATGTCTTAATTCGATATTCTGAATATTCGTCCAATTTCTTGTCCACAGTTTCAACAGAACCATAGAAACTCAATTGGAATATTGAAAAAAAAACTCTTTATATTTCCATAACAGGATATCTGATTCGGCTGAATAAAAGATTGATTTACTGAATCTTCATGCAAAATTTTGTGGCCATAATATTCCCAGAACCATAGAAAAACTCAATTGAAATAGTGATAAGAAGATCTTTATATTTCCATACAGGATATTCGATTCAAGTGAATTTTGTTTTGTGAATGAAGACTGTTTTTACTTAATCTTCATGCACAAATTGTAACCAAAGTATTGAAAGAAACCAGAACCATAGAATTAATTTTGTGAATATTTATTTTTTTACATATTTCATTTTTTCGATTAATTTTCAGAATATAATTCCGTTGTGTTGAGATTCTGCATTTATATTCCATATGAAATTTTGAGGTAAAATTTTTAGTGCTCCACCAAAGAACGAGCGCTCAAGAGCTCTTGCTCAGGGCTTTTCTTATTTTTTTTAATCCGTTTTCTCAGATTCGATCTCAAGATAACAATAAGATGAAAGGAAAAAGAAATTCGTTTCATTGCGAGAAGGCTCCTCGAGTTGATCATTTGAGCTTATTTTCCTGAAGAAATTCTAGCATCCAATAGATACACTTTTACGGAAAGACATTTGCTGCTTATTGAGTTTTTTTTGTATTCTTGAATCAATACGCAGCAATAAATTGTGCCCCTTTCACATTTTTCACTGAAATACACATGCTTCATATTTGATAAAAGAGAAATTTTTTCAGGCCCCTTATATCCAGAAAAATAACCCACACCACATAATACTGAATAATCCATTATTTAATCAACAATGAAAGTCCCTCAACTTTTTCCGAAAGGATTCGCGATATCTGCCAACTGCTGACGTCAATCCGGCAGATTTTCCTTACAAAGTGAAGGAAAACCATGCCAACGTTGATCCGCTGGAAATCTGAAATCCCACCAAGTTGAGCTCTTTCGGCTTTCACCTTCAGGTTATACGCTTCCACATTTGAATAATGACATGACAGTTTTCTTCTTTACCCTGCGAGCCGTCGCTTCACCTAAGATGGCGGCTTTTTAGGGGTGATGGAACGGTATTCGATTACAAGGTCAATTTGGAACGTTTTTTCTGGCGGTAATAGGTTGTGAAGATGTGTTTACATCTTTTATTCTGATGGAAAACGATATTTTTTATAGTCTGAAGACTAAAATGAAGGTTGTTCCCCACCGCTGGTTTACTATAAAAACTTTTACCTCATGAGGTCCCAAATAAAACTAGTTTTTTCTGAGGAACTCGTTCTTACTCAAACGAGTGCTTCGTTTTTTGTCCAAATGTCTGTAATTTTCGAATTTTGAGCAGAAAATGGTCTCAAACGATAGGCTTCGACTCCAAGATGACGACTTCGTGGTCAGATTCAATTCCGTCCGTGGGGCCGTCCGTTAGCACAATCACTTTCGAAGGGATAGTCCTAGAGATTTGAAATTTCAGGGTTCGGTTCCTATATGTAGTCCGTTCAAATATAAGGGAGCTTTGTTTAAACCAGAATCGTCTGGTTTGTGCACAGTAAAGCTCGTATTTGGCCAAACTGTCATAAAAACGCTTCCTTTGACTGCCCTAAGAGACTGTCAGGATCGTACTCTAAACGGACTGTGGATGGTACTGGATAGAAAAATCTTTGGACAAAGTGTATACATGCGGAACCTCCAAATGGAATGAATTCGATAAGGAATAAAATGTAGCGTGTATATATTTTACTTAGATGTGCAGTAAGAATTGCATTCCTATATAATATTCAGTTAAAACTGACCGATTGTATTAAATCTCCTCGATTCACTCTGGACGGAAAGTACCTTACGAAGGCTGCGCCAAACTTGTTGTTATTGCTCCTTCTTACATTTGAACAGACTATAGATGCCTCTCGTTAAGAAAAACCAGCCAAATCGAACAGGGTGTTCCATAAAACCTCCTAACCAGCCAAATCGTACAGGTGTTCTATGAAATCGCCATTCAAAATGTTTCTCAATATCTCAGACAACACGAAACCCATTGAATTGGAATGCTGCGGTCATATGCAAGATGGTCATAGTAAGCTTCATGCAAAATTTTGTGACCATAGTGTAAACAGAACCATAAAAATTTCGATTGGAATTTGAAAAGAAGAAACTTAAAATTCGGATTCGGATGAAATTTATTTTTGCACTGAAGCGTGATACACTGAATGTTCCTGCGAAATTTGTGTGGCCATAGCGTCAACAGAAGAATATAAATAATTCAATTGAATATTGAATGAAGAATCTTTAGATTTCCATAACCGATATTCGATTGGAGTGAATTTTTTTTTTGAATGACACTGTTATACTTAATTCTCATGCTGAATTTTGTGGTTAGTGTCCAATAGAGCCATAGAAAATTAAATTGGAATATTGAAAAGAAGAGTCCCATATTTCCATAACAGTATAGTCGATCCATATGAAATTTATTTCGTGAATCAAAACTGCTATACTGAGTGTTCATGCAAATTTCAAGAGATTCGCATTACCAAAACCATAAAAATTGATTTTGTAACTATTATTTTTTTATATATTTCATTTTTCGAATAATTTCCAAATACAATTCCGATTGTGCTGAGATTCTGCATTTATACAGGGTGGCCATTTGAAAACGAAACAGACGAGATTACAGACGAAATAAATTTTTTCGATAGAAATGCTCGGACAGTCGATTTCTGTTTTCGAGGGGGACAACTTAAGATGTAGGTTACGGACGCATAGCGCTTCACCCTTGCTACTACAACCCTCACCCCCAATTTTTGAAATGGACGATGGGTGAGTGATACCTCATTTGAAAGGTATTTTTATACTGATTTCAGCACAGTAATTGTTTTTTTCAATTATATGCATTAGTTCTCGAAATAGTCTTAACTAAGTATTTGAAAATGAAGTGGTGTTTTCATGCAATTGTAGTTTTTTTTGTGAAAAATCGACATTTTGAGCTTCAAAACAACCATGACTGTGGCTTCCTTCCTCCAATCCACTGACATAGAAATCTTTAATCAAGATGTCGAACAACCAAAGCGTATTGCGAAGGAGCTCAATCTTGCTGAAACTCAATCTAAATTATCTTCGATATAATTTGGCAGTATTTCCAATAACATGCGGTAACACTTGATCGATAGAAATCTCCAAAAAGTCCAAATACGTACATATCTAATCAATTACCAGGTAAGAAAATCAATCATTAATGTTGCCACAGAAATATTCCAGTCCCAATTCGTGAAACGATTTCCGACTTAATTATGAAGTGTTTTTTCTCAGTTGGCTTCATAATGTTTTCATTTTGTTGATTATTGAATTCATATCTTTTTTCAAAAAATGAGAATCGATATTTTTTATTTATTACGAACAGATCATTAAGTTGGCTTACTGGTTCTTTGACATGTGAATTATTCTTAGTTTTGAATCGAGACTTGTATGTGTTCTAATTCATTGTTCGACATGGTTTATTCAATTGCAGAGCGGGTGGAAATAATTTCACTTTTTTGCAAACAATCAATGTGCGAATAGAACCGCAGAATTCTTCAATCAACGACATTTAGATAAACATGGTTGTTTTGAAGCTCAAAATGTCGATTTTTCACAAAAAAACACTACAAGTGCCATGAAAACACCACTTCATTTTCAAATACTTAGTTAAGACTATTTCGAGAACTAATGCATAAAATGAAAAAACAATTACTGTGCTGAAATCAGTATAAAAATACCTTTCAAATGAGGTATCACTCACCCATCTTCCCTATTCAAAAATTGGGGGTGAGGGTTGTAGTAGCAAGGGTTGAAGCGCTATGCGTCCGTAACCTACATCTTAAGTTGTCCCCTCGAAACAGAAATCGACCTGTCCGAGCATTTCTATCGAAAAAATTTATTTCGTCTGTAATCTCGTCTGTTTCGTTTTCAAATGGCCACCCTGTATTTTTGGTATCAATATCAAATCCCATATAAAATTCTGAGGTATAGTTTCATTTCTCCACCAAAGAACGAACGCTCAAAAGCTTCTGTTCAGGGCTTTCCTGAAATTTTTAACATTGGCAGTGACGATATGGTAGGGAACCTGCAGTACGCGCATCGCATTATTTAATTCGTCAGGCTGCCCGTAATACTCGATTCAACTACTCGCGGTTGCTTACCATACTGAATGACTCAAGTTCCTCTCAACGATAAGAGAGAGAGAGAGAGACAAGACTACATTATTGCAATCAGACAACGGGATTCAGTCACTTACAACAAGTGGTCTCTCGACTATACATTTGTTCATATGGACGGAAAAAATTCTAAGTCTGAATCATTTTATGTATATCGTATCTTTTCGATGTGAAGTCCGAAACCTGTATATGAACAAATATAGTATCCTGAAATAACACGGGAAGAAAATAGAACCTCGCCGCACCCAAGAAAGTACAATCCCCAAATGAAAATGAAATTCTTGCGGCACACGAACCAGAAATACGAGTTCAATAAGGGTACAGAACTACAGAGGAATTTTCAATTCGATAAGTCACAATTTCTGGAATAGAATCGGCCGTATATTCGAATTAATGGAGAAACACATAAGTATTCATATTCCGGCTACATTTCCATGTACTCAGGGAAATGTGTTGCGCTTGTCACAAAATTGAATGAATTCCTTTGTGGGGAAAGGAAATTTCCGTAAAGGAACCACACGAGGGCGGTTCAGGGCTACCAACAAAAGGAAAATGAACTCCGCTTATCTCATTCCGAATGCGCTGCAATAATTGCGAATGGTACTTTTATGAGGTCAAATTGAACACGAGGGATAGGGACTTTGTGTTATTTCAGTTCTTTCCTTTCCTCTGGCTTTTTCGAGATTTGTATGATGAAATTGGAACTGGGGTTGATTGAAAGGAACATTCTAGGAACAACTGCTGAATGTTTTTTAAAAATTCATCAAGGTATTCGATGAAAGATATTCTTAACTCGAATAGGGTGGGAGATCCAGTTGTTGACACTCTGATAGTGATTGACACTGCACATAAATAACGTTGTAATAAACTATTGGTGCTATATAAGGTTTTTTTCATCTGTTTCTACCTATTTGAGAATGTTTTATTTCTATTTGGGTCAAGTTCAATTGCCTCTTGTCATCATCCTGAAAACCCGATTCATTAGATGTTTGGCGTGAGATTTTGCAGTAGTGTCAGTAAGTGTATATATGTATATGTTAGCGTTTACTTAAGGATAGCGGCTGCATACCATGGCGTATATTTTCCGATTTTTTTATGTTCCATGTTCTTTAAAAGTTTTATATTGTTTGGAAGGGTACAAGGAATATCTAATGGATGTAAGTAAACCTTTCAATGATTAATATAATATTTTTTAGTTGAAACCATATGACAATAACTGTGTCGATAATATTACATCCAACAGTGATTGACATATGCTTCAACCTTAATATATATCGTGTGTTCAAAAAAATTCGTGGTCAAGTAAGCTGTGGATTCTATTCTTCCTAAAAGTCTATGAGGGGAAAATTTTTTTGAACGCACGTACATCATTGAAGGGTTTACTTACATCAAGTGAATATTTTTTGGAACCCTTCAACTAATAGAAAACTTCTTACAAATTTGAAACAGAACCTAATCAGAAAATATATGCAATTACGTGCAGTCGCTATCCTCAAGTAAATTTTAACACACTTATTGACCTACTGTGCAATCCCGCTCCAAATATCTAATGATGCCGTTTTCAGATTGATGACCTCAGTACTCAAATAAAAATAAAACATTCTGAAATAGGGGGACACAGATGAAAACCCTAGATATAATAGCACCAATAATTTATTACATCGGTATAAACCGGGTGTCCCAAGGTGAGTGGCCCATTAGATCAAATTGGCGTGTTACGAAAATGACTCTAGTTCGCTCAATATTTGAGATTTAAGTCAGAAATGGTGTTACAGTAAAATTAGGAAACGCATTCGCCTACTGAAAGTATCCATGCCCTCAAGGTGTCAATAACTATAGCTTTTACCCTATATATGATTTTAAAATTTCATTGTGTAACTTCGATGTTATTTAGAGTTTTCTCATCATTTCTGCATCTTAAAAATTGAAAACATTGAAAAAATTGATATTTTACCTAACGCTTGTCTTTGTTGGAATATTTTCGAAAGAATACCATGGTATCTGTATTGATATGAAAAATAATGATGCAAAAAATAGGAGATGCAATTGAATATAAGAAAATCACTTGTAACTATTATTCCAACAGTCACTGTTGTTTTGAAAAATAACAAAAAGAGGGTTTTACAGGAGATAGGAGGTGGAGCCTTGGATGAACTAAAAATCAGGCAATGAAAGTCATGAGCCTAAATTATTCATAAATAGATAAAAACGCGAAATCGCTTCATTTACTTGTTTATTATAATCTGTCTATTCATTAAATCTTTGAATAAAGATGAAAGCAATAACATATTTATTTTTGGGCAATTCAGAAAAACAAATATATCAGGTTGTGCCAAGATGTCAAATAAGACAGAAAAAAGTGTTTTTTTCATAGAATGAATATCGAGCCATATCGCCTTAGTTACCATATGTCATAGCAAACTCATATTTTCCAACGGAAATGTGAAACGTCAAGTCATATTGTCCCAAGGGGAATATGAAGCATCAAGTCATATTGTACTAAAAATAGTCTAATATGCAAATTTTCACCTAATACATCAGAAAAAAGTCATTTGGAGCTTTTATCAAGAATTTCTTGATCTGCTTCCGGGACAACACTGCTGATTTTTGGAAACGTATCCTTTATTTTTGTTCTTAACAATTGCTTCCACTTTTAATTAATTTCACATTCGTTCCATCCTTCAAATGTAACATGGACCTTAACATAGATAATTTTGGCCAAAACGTGTTTGGTGAATATTTCTGCGACTGGAGATCGAATGAATAAATCAAACATTGAAAATAACAAGAATCAGGGCCACATACCAAATCTTCAGAATATGCTAACAAAATATTTTCGCTGACACCGTCCACCACCGTTCCACTTCTGAAAGCCTACATATTCCTTACTATAGGCAGCTTTAGATTTGGTCGGAATCAAACATTCACGGGCTTTCGCCGCTTGAGTTTCGAGGTAGTTCGACATTATTTCAATAATTTTATTTCTGACAAGACGTCAAAATAAAACCAGCCAACCATTATTCTCACAAACAGGTCCCATAGCAACGTTAAAATCCAATTAATTCAAAAATTTACAATGTAATAGTATATTATTCGATGAGCGGTAATGCAGGTCAAAACACACGCAGATGAATTTTTCACCACGAGCCGTCAGGCGAGTGGTGTAATTCATCAAGTGTGTTTTGAGCATTACCGCGAATTGAATACTATACTTTATCCACGACTTCTTCAGTAAAATTCGAACTAATCTGCATGTAAAATAATTTTGAACAGTTGTCAAAAGCATTGACAACATTTCGTCCAACCGTCAAACCTCTGTAGTCTGTAGACGGGAATCAAATCAGAGTCTCTAACTAATCAAATCAAGTACTTTCGCAACTTCAAAAATTTTCGTTCTTCAAAAATAAATCTGGAATGAATCGCTAGAACGTTATCTTGATGGCTGAAATAGATTTCCGGTTCGATCCTACTTTTTATTCATTTTTTTCCATTTCCCTAGGTATTTTTATAAGCGTGAGTTATGGGCGGGTGTTTTTATATAACACTCGCTTTTCGGTTCATAGACATGTCTATGGTTGTGTTCTAGCTACAATTACACATAGAAATTAGTTTATAGGAGTGGATAAAATTAATTTTCCATTTTAGAAACGATATTCGTTCAATCAGAAAAAACTATTGATTGCAACACGGGAAATATGAATACATTTTCCACGGTTACCTCCACATGTAACTAGGACAACCTCGGGAAATACACTTTTCATATTTCTATAGTTTTAATAATAGCTGTATTGGACCCGACTCAACATTTCTACGAAAAGGCTTGAAATCCCAAAGTTTCAGGGGTGAAAAATAGAACCGGTTCTATTTATTTGCAAGCCTGAATAAGCAGCAAATAGTCCGATGCGCATGCGTATTTCGTTGAAATTTCAAGCGGAATCGGTCAGGCCGACAAAAAGGCACAAAAAACATGGTGTAATAGGGGTATAAAGCTCGCATTACCTACTTCCTCATCAACTCAATAAGAAGAGAGGAGACTCACGGACTACATAGGGTGATAAAATTATGTCGCTAGATTGAACAGGGAATAGAAAGTTTCCATCTAGCCATAACGTCTCGTCTTTGTCCGCTTCTGAGACCGCATCTTCAAATATTAATGGAGTAAATGGAAACTGAAAACAGAAACAAGGCAACAGTCGGGCATGTTTTAGCCTGCTATGACTTGGGAGTTAACGGCCGTGCACCTGATGCAAGCAGTAGGATTTTGAGAGGTTTTGAAGCGAGAGTGAAGCTGTTTTATGCTTGAGGAAGATGAAGTTTGGTTGTGTTAGTTGGAATTATGAACTGGAGATGGCTTCGCATAAACTTAAAAAAAAATTAAATGCCCTGAGCAGCTGCTCTTGAGCGGCCGTTCATTGGTGGAGCAATAAGACTATTACCTCGAAATTTTATGTGGGACTTGAGATTGATACCAAATATATAAATGCAGAATCTCAGCACAATAGAAATGATTTTCTGGAAATTATTCGAAAAATAAAATATGTAAAAATAAATTATTAGAAAACATTAAATTCTATGGTTCTGATAATGCGATCCTCTTGAGATTTTGTAGGAACATTCAGTATATCAGTTTTCATTAACAAAATAAATTTCACTTGAATCGGTTATATTGTTATGGAAATATAGAGATTTTTCTTTCCAATATTTCAATTGAATTTTCTATGGTTCTGTGTTCTCTATGACCAGAAAACTTTGTATGATGCTCATTATAGCATCTTGCATGTGGCCGCAACATTTCATTTCGACTGGTTTCGTTTTATCTGAAATATTAAGGAACAAAACTTTTGAATGGCCATATTTAATGGAACACCTGTAAGATTTGGCTGGTTTACGAACTTCCCGAGACATTTGAGAACTGACTTCACCGTGAAAATCTCTAGGATAATCCCTTTGAAAGTTATCGTGCTAACGGCTGGACGGACAGACAGCCCCGAATAGAATTTTACCACAGACAGCAGGGAGTCTAACCCTATTGTTTGAGACCATTTTCAGTTCAAAATTCGAAAATTACAGACATTTGGGCAAAACGATATAGCACTGGTTCGAGTCGAACGAGCGCTCAAAAATGATATATCTGAAAATAGTTAATTTCTATTGTTCTAGTTCCACTATCTTTTTGAAGAATTGCATGAACCAATTCGCAATATTCATCCTCAAATTGCTCAAAGTTTTTCATGGGAATAATATTGAAATCTTGTTTCTATATAACGATAGGCCATTCTATGGTTGTAAGTATTAACGCAACTCCCTCATATTTTTGCGTACTGCTTTGAATCGGTATTGAACATTTTACTACGAATTTTTAGCTCTACCAAATTGACAAATTAGGAATTAATCATTCAAACAACTGGATCATTCAGGATGACACTGAATTCTATGGTTCTGACTATGCGATTTAAAAATTTTGTTGTAGGAATAAAAGAAAAATTGAATTTTCTATGGTTCTGTTAACACAATTTCGTGAGACTTTTTATGAGTACCTTGCAAGTGGCTACAACATTTTATTTCGATCGGTTTTGTTCTGTCGGAGATATTGAAGAACAATTTTGACTGGCCATAGTTTTTGGAACACTCTGTATTCATTGGACACTATTTGACATGGCGTTGTAGCACCTCTCATTTAGGTTCTTGTCCCCCCAGAATCATTAGTAGGTAAACGTCTTTATGTTAATTTCGCTATTTATTTTACAAGGTGTCCGACGACGATCGAGATAAGTAATATATCTGACTTGGGCATAGTAGATAATTTTAATTTTGGGACTTTAAATAAGAGCAAACGTTGCATCTTTTCTTCTTATTGTGTTACCCAATGAGGTATTTGCTTTTGGTCATGTTACGTAGCATTCAAAATTATTATAATGGGACAACCTGTATATTTGTGCCTTTCCCGATAAAACAATTCCAACTTACTAGCATACTAGGGGTCTAAAGCGATTAATTCAAGAGATACAGGTACTTAAAGGATTGTGAATTTAAATTTTCGTAATCGAATCCTCAAAAACCCAAAACAAATACAAAATTGGGTAACATAATAACAAGAAAAGATGCAATATTTTCTCTAATTTACACCCACAAAATCTTAATTATCTACTACTGTCCAATTCTGATATATTAATAGTTGAACACCCTGTATTTTTATTGTTTTGACAAATATCAGGTGTGCCACCTTTTTATTAAAAAACCTGTATAAACTTTGAGCTTGTATTTTGAATTAAAAACACGTACCAGATTATAGTTTTTCAATTGGAAATTACTTATTCGGATATGAAAAATGAATATAACGTCATTACTGAAAAACGACAATTTAATTTTCAACAGGTAATATTTGAAATGATTCCTTCAATTTCCATTTAAAAATATTATAATTCTGAATTAAGTTTCCATGGAAACGATAAAAAAGAACCAGGTGACTTATCACAAACACATGTTCGCGAAATGATGTAATATTGATGGAAGAGCTCAATCACGATAAACAACTTACTGGTTAAAAATCAGTTTCGGTTCGCGCTCGTGTGAATAAGAATATCGAGTGAATATTTCTTGTGTTTCGATGTGAAAATTCGAATAAACTATGTTATGTGCGTTCTGGATATGGAAAAAATAACCCGATGCTAGAAATTACTTCAATAGTCGTCTGAAAAAAGGTTAGTGAGCTTCGAAACTTTGTATACCTATAACGAAACGAAAAACTGCTTCGCACTCAACGACCACTTTTTTAATTACCCGTTGTACTTAAACGAATGCTATATTGTTTTGCTCTAATGTCTGTTATTTTAGAATTTTGAGCCGAAAATGGTCCCAAACGATGGTTCTACTCCCTGATAACTAATCTGTGTTCAAATTCAATTCTGTCCGTCCGCTGTCCGTTAGCACGATTACTTTCGAAGGGATTGTCCTAGTGACTTCAGGATGAATTCGATGAATGCTAAGGCCATATGCAAGATGCTCATAGTGAGTCTCGTGCAACATTTTGTGGCTATAGTGTACACAGAACCATAGAAACTTCAATTGAAATATTTGAGAGAAAAAAGTTTTTCGATCCGAGTGGAATTGATTTTGTGAATTAAGATTGACATACTGAATGTTCAAGCAAAATTTTGAGGCCATAGTGTTAATAAAACCATAGAAAATTCAATTGGAATATTGAAAAGCAGAATGTGTTCATAACATGATATCCGATTTGAGTGAAATTCATTTTGTGAATGAAAACTGATATACTGAGTGTTTATGCAAAATTTCAAGATGATCGCATCTTCAGAATCATACGATTCAATTTTTCCATTTTATTATTTATTTTTACATATTTCATTATCTGAACAATTTTCAGAATTTAATGCTGAGTGTCCCATATTGACATAATAGTCTTATTGCTCCACCAATGAACGAGTGCAAAAAAAGCTCCTGCTCAGGGCTTTTCATGAATTTTTTATCAAAAGCTGAAAACGAAAAGGGTATATATATTTCTGTTGAATAACAATGAGAAACTCAAACTTCGAAGAATATGATAATAAAATAACTATTAAACTCAAACGCTTGTTCTTTGGTAGAGCAATAAGACTACTACTTCGAAATTTTTCATAGGATTTGAGACCGACACCTAATATATAAATGCAGAATCTCAGCATAATCGCAATTATATTCTTGAAATTATTCAAAAAATTTAATATATGAAAATAAATAATAACAAATTAATTTCTATGGTTTTGATGATGCGATTCCCCTGAAATTTTGCATCAACATTCAGTATAGTAGTTCTCATTTTCAAAATAAAGTTCACTCGAATCGGATATTCTATTACGGAAATATAAAATTCTAATTTCAATATTCGAATTGAATTTCTATGGTTTTATTAACAGTATGGCCACAAAATGCATTGAAGTGCAAATTTACATGAGATTCAGTATATCCATCTTCATTCAACGAAAAAATTTTACTCGAATCGGATATCCTGTTCTGGAAATATATAAATAGTCCGTTCACGAAAGATTGAGCACATAGTGGGCGTTTTTCCATTTATCTGAAGTTGGCAGTATTTACTGTCATAAAATAAAGTCAACGTTGCCGAAGGTACTTGGCCTCGTCCGACGAGGTTGCGAGTTTTCAGAGAACTTTATGTAATATTGACAACATTGCGTATCAATTTGACAAGAAAATAGAGAACATAACCTAAAATTTTAATATACACAGTGAAATATGCCAAATTTCCATGGCCAACCGACGGCTCAACCTTTCGTGAACAGAGTATATATATTTTTTTTCAATATTCCAATCGAATTTTCAATGGATTTTTTCAAATTATAGCCACGAAATTTTGAATGAACATTCAGAATATCGATTCTCATTCACAAAAACAATTTGACTAAAATCGGATATCTTTTTACGGAAGTATAAAATTTCTTTTTTTCAATATTCCAATTGAATTTTCTATGATTCTGTTCACACTATGGTCACAAAATTTTGCATGAGGCTTGTTTTCAGCATTTAACCGAGCCGTTTGGGACCCAAACTCATCCTAAAAATTTCAAGTCTCTTGTACAATCCCTTCGAAAGTAATTGTACTAACGGACGGCCGGACGGTCCCACGGACAGAATTGAGTTTGACCACGAATTCTTCATCAGGTAGTCTAACCCTATATCCATTTTCGGCTCAAAATTAGATTACAGGCATTTGGTCGAAACGATAAAGCACAGGGTGTTATTGTTTGGTTGAGAATTCGAAAGAAAATGATCCTCATCTCACTTTGTTATTATTACAATAATGATAATAAACAATATCCTTCTGAATTCACGACATTCCTCTCCTGAATATTCTCAATATAAATGAACCATCTTCAATCAGTGATTGGATATGTACCCTCCTTCCTAAAAAACCCAATAATGCCAATTAAACTCTTATGAACTTGAAATAAACCCCCTTTACATCTATAAAGCACCCCAAAAACAACCATTCAAAAATAATTAACATTTCCCGACCCCAATCCTAATAATCAAAACCTGTCGCCGACACTCAACTTCTACCCCCACTCCAACCCCCAAAGGCCTGCTGGTATCTCCAGGACACTTTCCGAAAATAATTACCAAAATTGTTATTGTTTCGCCGCCACAACTGGAATCACCAACGACCGTCGCCCTCTCTTGAGAACAGTTGACGATCGATTGGCGCCCCCTCCAGGCCCCCGTCTCATCCCCACCAGGACCTACCCCCACCACCCGGCAGGCTCGGCATCTTCTCACGCCCGAGTCTGTCACGAAACCCGGCGAGAAGCGTTTCGGGACCGTCGAGTTTTTCCAGGTAGAATTTTCCGCGAGGAAAAATCGAGTTTCCCAGGTTGAATTTCCGCGAGTTTTCCCGGTGTCAAACGGTTTTCGCGGGAATTTTTCCGGTTGGAGGGTGAGTTTGTGCTGTGTCTTTTAGCGAGACTGTGTTTTGGGTATTGTTTGAGGAAAGTTGGATGATTGGACGTGCATTGGGTAAAGAAGGAAACTTTAATTTTGGTGATTTTCTGCGCTGTTTTTGAATGGGTATTTTTGGATAGTGCGTAACGGAAGATAAAAGTGAGTTTATGTTGTAATATGAGCAGCTATAGTAGTGAATGAAAAAAATATAACTATGATGTTTGTGGAGCAAAGTTACTGTTCCAATTCCCCTATTACATTTGTATTAAATTCCTCGAAGTGTTTTTCTATTCTGTAGTTTTTTGTATCGAAAAAGAATATTGAGTCTTTTAATCTTAGGAACTATTTTATATGAATATATGTGAAATGGAAAAAATTTGAATCTTAATTTGGGTTTATATCTTCTTTTTTGAATTCATATTTTTTTCAGAGAAATGAATGTAACTTAACTCTGGAAAATGTACTGGGAGTCTGTACACAAATGCGAGGGACTTTAGGAGGTGATTCGTCGATGAAAATAAGCAGGGGTAGTTCATATAATTTTCTTTCGAAATCGACCTCCCTTCCAAGATACAGCCTTTGGAAAGCGATGACGAGTTGGGAGTATTTAATTTTTTTAAGGCTTCTTAAGAACACTGAGTCATCAAACTATACATAATATAAAGCACTGAGTAGATGCTACCCACACAATTTTTTTTAGATCTCATAACTTTATTATTAGGGGTTGAAAATAACAACCTTCTATGATTTTCGTTCAAAACTTGTTTTCGTTTAATAGATTTGCGAAAATTAAATTTTCTGATGGTTTCCCATTGAATTCTTGAGAAAAAAGTCTCCAGCAAAATTTCGATACAGACGATACTTTTCTCGGAAAAAATAAG
Source organism: Propylea japonica (assembly GCA_013421045.1). Taxonomy (NCBI): domain Eukaryota; kingdom Metazoa; phylum Arthropoda; class Insecta; order Coleoptera; family Coccinellidae; genus Propylea; species Propylea japonica. The sequence continues at coordinate 51,354 of JACDNR010000405.1, read as the reverse complement.
AACTTACAAGCAGTTATGATCACTTTTCATTCCATTTCATCGTATAAGTGTCGAATGAACAGCAGATAAATATGTTCTATAAATCTTTCTGAAGGTTTAACTAATAATTTCCGAGAGAAAATTATTCGTAATATTATTTTGATTTCACCAATAGAACTTCGAATTAATAAGCATAATTGACAACAGTAGTTTTAATTTTTATCCAGATACAATAACGCCAAACTATAATAAATGTTCAAATTGACGACCTCTCGCTAAACTACATGCATTAACTCTTATGAAACTGAAAATTGTCGAAAGAAGCATAGAAAATATTTTTTCTCCTGTCAAAACCAATTTTGAGCCTAAACAATATTTTAGAATATTCATTCTATGGAACATACGATGAAATGGAATGAACAGTGATAACTGGTTCTAAATTTCTATTTTCTCCTAGAAAATTATCGACTGTATCGAAATTTTGCAGGAGATTCTTTTCCTTCAGAACTGAATGGGAAACCATGAGATAATTTTATTTTTCGAAAATTTATCCCACGAAAACAATTTTTGAATGGAAATTATAAGGGGTTGTTATTTTCAACCCATCATAATAAAGTTATGGTATCAAAAATTGTGTGAGTAGCTTCTACTTAATGAATCATATTAAGTATAGTTTCATGACTCAATGTTTTCTAGGACTCTTAAAAAAATAATAACTGTCAACACGTCATCGCCTTCCGAAGGCTCAATCTGGGAAGGGGGGAGTATTTTCATTCAAATTGCCGGAGAAATGTTTTCGCGACATATCTATGGTTATTTTTCGAGATTTTTTCTTCTGGTATGATAGAAATGAATGTATTGATGATGAAATCTTTTATGAATAACTGGAAGGCAATTTTTTCAGAAAATGATCGAAGCAATCATCTTATCAGTAATTTTATAACTTATAACTATAACCAAGTATATGAATGCAAAATCTAACATCTTAGTTCGGAATTATGTTCTGGAAATTATTCGAAAAAATGAAATATACCATGAATCAATAAATGAAAGAAATCGAAATTGAATTGGTTCAGATGATGAGATCTTCTTTGAATTTTGCAAGAACATATTGTATATCAATCTTCATTCACAAAATCAATTTCACTCGAATCGGATATATTGTTATGAAAACATTAAGATTCTTCTTTCCAATATTCCAATCGAATTTTGTATGGCTCTGTTAACTCTATAGCCAAAAAAATTTGCACGAGGCTCATTTTGAACATCTTTTATATGGCCGCAAAATTTCATTCCTTGTCTGGGATATTGGGGAACAAAATTGTTGAATGGCCATATTTTATGAAACACCTCTTACGATTTGACTGGTTAACGAACTTAACCGCGCCATCTGGAAACCGAACTTACTTTGAAAATCTAAAGTCTCTATCCCTTCGAATGTAATCGTGCTTACGGCCGGAAGACCCCACAGCAGAATTAAATTTGACCACGGATTCGTCATCGAGAAGTCGAAAATTACAGACATTTGGCAAAACTATATAGCACCTGTTTAATAGAACGAGCGCTCAAAAAAATATTGTGTCAACTTATATCAAAGTGACATAACGATTCAAGTCCAGTGTTGTACTGCAAACTATTAAATATTGAATATAATGTAACCTATATGAACAAAATGATTTCACAACAACGAGAGGCTGGGAAAATATCGACGGTTAGAATTCAATTAATTGTAAACGAAAATTTCATGTGATGCCGATAGCGACATAATATTAAAATGCTATTTATTTTTCAACCGCCTGGTATATTATTCTTTTCACATTTCCATAAAATTGAATCAAATTATACGCTTCATTGCTATTGAATCGGAAAAAGGTATTTAATTTCAAATTCGGTAGAATATTTTCCACTCGTTATTGGATTATGAATTGACATTCTTCCATAGGAATTTTATCATTAATCGAGAATCTATCGATTGTTGAAATGAAAGAGGATTTTCCAATATGTAGCCATTTGACATAATATTATGCTTTATATTATGTTTCACATAATTCAGCCGTTAGTCAGATTCAGTAGCTGAATACAGATGCATGATCTTTTAGGGAAATGTTCAGTTTAAAATTTTTGCGGCTTATAATATTATTTGGGAATAATATTTTCATGTTTCTTGCTCATTCCTTTTAAAAGTTGAGTAATTCCAAATTTTTATCATTGAGTGTAACATACAATCGACGATTGAATTGATAGAAACCTGGAAAAAATTCGAAGGGTGTGTCACATTGATCCATTTTGTAATTCAAGCTGTTCTTAAAGCACTGAACTCCTATGTCATCGACTCAAAGTTAATATGGAAATGCCGATGGAAAGCCAACGAAGAAGGCAAGAACAATAAGTTAATCTTAGTCTGGGTTTCCGGTCACTCAGGAATCGAAGGAAATGAATAAACAAACACACTAGTCAGAAAAGGAGTACGAATATCAATTATTGGTCCAAAATCCTTTTGTGATATAGGCAATTGCACCAATGAAAGAAATTTTTGGGAAAAAAATTAAAGAGACGAATTTTCCAGGAATGAATCATTCCCAAATGTATTTGGATCTCTGAAGGAAAAATACAGGATGTCTGAATAGATGTGAGTGGTTTAGGAGATGATTCATCGGAGAAAATAAGCAGAGGTAGTTCATATAATTTTTTTCGAAATCGACCCCCCTGCCAAGATACAGCCTTTGGAAGGCGATGAAGAGTTGGCAGTTTTTAAATTTCTCTAGGAGCCCTAAAGAACACTCAGTCATTAAACTATACATAATATGATTCATTAAGTAGATGTTACTCACACAATTTTCTTGATCCCATTACGTTATTAAAAGGGTTGAAAATACTAATTGCTTATGTTTTCCTTCAAAAAATGTTTGCATGGGATAGATTTTCGAAAAATAAAATTCTTTTATGGTTTTCCATTTGATTCTGGAGAAAAAAAGTTCCTTGTAAAATTTCGATACAGTCGACATTTTTCTTAGAAAAAATAAAAACTCACAAGCAGATATGATCAATGTTATTTCATTTCATAGTATGTGCCATAAAATGAATATTCTAAGATATTGTTTATGCTCAAAATTGGTTCTGTCTATTATGCTCATTAATCGGAAGAAAGATATATAGAACATCTGTATCTCCTGTCATAGACATACGATACCTTAGAATATTCATTCTATGGAAAACTTATATGATAAAATAGAACGAACTGTGATCATAACTGCTTGTAAGTTATTATTTTTTCCGAGAAAAGTATCGACTGTATCGAAATTTCGCAAGAGATTTTTTTTTCCCAGAATCGAAAGGGAAGAGTTTATTTTCGAAAATCTATCTTACGAAAACAATTTTTGTCGAAAATCATAAGAGGTTATTATTTTCAACCCCTAACATAAAGTTAGGAGATTTAAAAATTTGGGGAGTAACTACTACTTAGTGCTTCATATTACGTTTAGTTTTATTACTCAGTGTTTTTAAGAAGCCGTAAAAAATTTGAAACTAACAACTCGTCATCGCCAAAGGCTGTATCTTGGAAGGGGGGTCGATTTAAAAAAAAATTCCAGATCATAGGTAAGGTGGATGAAATACCAGTCACCAAAAAAAATCATTTGTACTTCCCCTGCTTATTTTTATCTAAGAATCATCTCCCTCGCATTTGTTTACAGACACCCTGTATAAATAAGCAGTTTGTTAACGCTTCTGTCGAAAATTCCCCCTATGTTCTATCAACATCCTGTCGACAACCCCTATTACAAAACGCGAAAACAAAAAACGTGACGATAAAACAAATATCCAAAAAAAACTTTATATTCGGATGGTGCACAAGCCGAATAATTCCTTTTTTCGCACCCCTACGAAGGCTTGAAAAAGTATTCCAGCGACGTCTGAGACGCTGTTGTGTAAATGATGACATGTCAACTTAATCATAGAGAGAACATTCGAGGGACGCTCTTTGGGCGTCATGAATAAGATTCTTTTTTAGCGAGATAGAACCAGAGAACAGTCCTACTCGCCTAAGCAAGATTTACGTTTCACGCTTTTCTGTGGACACGAATACACGATGGATGTTTTTCACGAGAATCGGTTTTTGCCCCGAACGTATAAGGGGTGCTTCATTGTCGAGTCTCTGTTTTTGTGCGTAGAGTTGTGGCGATAGTCTGTGGTTTTGGTAGGTAATCGTTTGTTCGACGTTAGAGAATGAATGGGGATTTTGCTTTTTAGCGTTAGAGGCGCACTTTATGATCGAGTACTGTGAACTTCGGTACTGTGGTTTACAGCGAAAATAATGGACATTTCCAGTATCTTCAGAAATAAGTTTTATCATGTAATAGCATCAAAGGTACAGAATATTTAGCTGTTCAATTATTCACTCACAATCTGGGTTCCCGGCCATTCGGGAATCAAAGAAAACGAAGAGACCAATACCAAAGAGGACGCACGAATGTCACTCATTGGACCAGAACCCTTCTGTGGTATAGGTAAATGTACCTATTAGAAGGAGTTTCTGGAGAAGGAGAAAGCCTAGAAGAAGAAACTCTAACAGAATCTCCCAGAGACGGATCATTCCACTAAGTTCCTTCGGAACTTTAAAACAGCAAGGTCCAAAAGATATCTGGATCTTGGTGAGAAACAATTAAACCTTCTCACTGGCTTTCTTACAGGACACTGTTGCCTCAGGAAGCACCTGTTGGGGATGAAATTATCGGACACTGCCGAGTGTAGATTCTGTGGGGAGGAGGAAGAAATTCCCATTCACTTAGTCACGGAATGCTTTTCCATTGCGACCCTATGGAGAGAATGCCTTGGGCGAGAAACTTGTAAAAGTGAGGAACTAGCCTCGTTGAAGCCTACTCAGATATTGGATTTCATCAGATATCTGGAACTGGAAGGCGAGCTGTAAAGGGTGTGGTTAGAACAGCTCTGTAACACAATAGATCTGAGGTCGAAGTGAACTCTAACCCTTTTTTAAGCAATAACTATTCACTCACAATTTCAAGAGAAAATTTCAAATCGAATGTTGAAAATTTAGGTTCGGAACTTTTCGACTTTTCGTTGTTATCATAATAATAGCGGATAATGAGCAGCTAGCGCAGAAGTTATCATTCGAAAGTATATTAATTGAAGTACTTTTCACTGAAGAGAAAGCGTGTGCATAGTAATTAATATTTTATAGAAAAAAACCATTGGAAAAATAGGACTTATTTTGTTAACTACAGAATCGTGATATTCTTCTCCTTAACACGCCTGTAATAAGAGTGTTTTCTTTACTCTCTCATCTTGTAGCGAATTCATAGCCATTTTGGAATATGTGATCAAATTTGATGAGACTACAAGGAAAACTGGAAAATTATCTTTTCAGAGAAAAAACTTGAAATTTTTCGGGAAATCAAGAAATGTTAAATTCAAGAGTAACCGTCAACATTTCGACCATGTGCTATATGACATTTTTTGTTGAAAATCACTTGTGTAATCACCTTTCGAAGTTTTTTCACTTTAGAAGTAGACACTCTGTATTATTAGCACCTAACTCTTCGCGTATATATATAAATTAGCAACACCTCGTATTAAATTATCCTTATTATATTTGAGTTTTAATAATATGAATAGCAGCAATGTTTTCAATCATACTCTTTTTTCTTGGCTCGAGCTTTCGAGAAATATATTTTTTCTTCTTCAGGAGAACTACAATTTAAAGTAATCGAAATATTTAAATTATAGAAAGATTGTGAACTCACGAAATTGAAAATAAATATAATAATAATACATTTATAATCAAATTTATGTGTAGTTTTTTCATGATCTTCCTATTTCTCCAAATAACTTATTGATGTTTTTTAAGAAGAACAAACAACTGGTATTTATTCTCAATTTCGTGAGTTCACAATCTTTATATAAGTTATATGTTTCCATCACTTTATATTGTAGTTCTCCTGACGAAGAGAAAATATACAGGTTTGGAAATTCACATCTGAAACATACGATATACAATGCATCAGACAGAGAATTCTTCCGTTCAGTTGCCCAGATGAATAGTCGAGACAATCACTTGCTGTAACACACTGAGTTCAGTTGTCTTACTTCTTTATTCTAGTCTTGTCTCTCTCTTATCGTTTAGAGGAGCGTAATTCTTTAGTATGGTAGGCAACAGTAAATACTTGAATTGAGTATTACGGGCAGCCTGACAAATTAAAAATTCTATACGTGTAGTTCGGGTTCCCTACCATACTGCGATAAGAGAGAGACGAGACTAGATTATCGCAGTAAGACAGTGAATTCATTCAGTTATCGCACTTCATTATCTCGCCTATTCATCTGTGCAACTGTAGGGAAGAATTCTCTGTCTGATGCCTTGTATATCGTATGTTCTCGATGTGAATTTCCAAATCGGTATTTATCGAAAGCTCGAGCCAAGAAAAAAGAGCAAATAATTAAGGATGCACTTATTATATTTGTTTAGTCGAATGTTCATTCTTTTGTTCACCGTGCCTTTCTGCACTGCGACCAATAAGGTCTTTTGTGCGATACCATACTAGCTACATTTCTTAGAAACTTTATAGGTTTTCACTCCCTGTCTCTGAAACATAAATAATTAAAAAATGTTTGATTAAGGTGAAGTGCTCCTGCGAAAGTCTTTGCACTTATTTGTCAGGAGCAAATTGGTCTTGAAAAAAATTTTTGCCTAACAGTAAAACTGAAAAATGAAACTAATTAAAATGATATTGTAACGTTTCACTGTTAGGCAACAATTTTTTTCAAGACCAATTTGCTCCTGACAAATAAGTGCAAAGATTTTCGCAGGAGCACTTCACCTTAATCGAACATTTTTTAATTATTTATGTTTCAGAGACTGGGAGTGAAAACCTATAAAGTTTCTAAGAAATGCAGAGTCCTCCCAGAATATATTTCAATCGATAGCTACATTTTGCCCAGGAATGTAGCCTCCTTCGCAAGATCGAAGAAAGTGGTAGCTCCTCTTTTGCAAGGGCGTCAGCTTCTCATTTTCCCCAAAGTTCTTCGCTGATATCTTCCTCATTACTTAGTTTTTCATGAGCCAAGAAGAACAACATATATGATATTCTATAATCTACCCCTTAAACACAATATACGAAAAAAACCCAATCTCACACGAGATATTGCTCGACATTTTCTCTACGCGAAAAAGGAACTACCTCAAGTCTGCCATGAATAAAGAACGAACCTAAGATGGATTGCGTGGAGCATCTCGTTCCTGTTCTATATTCTACAGTGTCTTTTCTGTGTTAGCCTGCACGTTCGCGAAAATCTACGTAGACCGATTTTTTATGAAGATGGAGATGGAACGTTAACAGATGACACGCTCAGACGTTAAAATGGATGGGACGAGAATAGAGCGCACCATATGTGTCCGAAATATTCGTTGAAATATTTCCAGGAGAGGTTGGTTTATGTTTCTGTAAAACAAAACCTGAATTCAATTTTGTAGGCGGAAGCTCCATATGATAATTTGCTGGAATTATATTTCAATGCGTCATGTTTTATTTCGTGTCTTTTACATTTTTCGTTTTTACTTATCACAAGAATTATGTTTGAGGCTCTTCTGAGATTGAATGGAACGAGTGAGGAAAGAGGCAGTGGCAAATGCTTTCACCAATTAGTGGCGCAGTCTGAAAGATATTATTGAAGACATAATGCCTGAATTGAATTTAAACTGTTGAATGATTTTATGAAAATCAGCGTTCTGTTATAAATGTTTTCACAAAATTTTCTGACTTTTATGGGTGAGTTATTGACTTGTACATATACAGTGTGTTTAGTCATGACTTAAGGGCATCAATATAACAAATTTTATCAACAAAAACACCAATATTGGGGAATTTACCCCCCCAGTTTTAGAGAAGCTCCCTTTTAAATTTACTTTTCAATTTTAGTTGGCCCTTCCTAATAATATCGATATCTTTGGAGATGAAGGTCCTAAAAAGCTGAAAAAAATGTTGTTTGAAGGATGATACTACGACCTTTCATTAAAATGGAACAATATGAAAACATACAGGGTGTCCCAAAACTCGACGTCAACCCGGAACCGGGTGAAAAGGCAAGTAATGCTGGTTGTCAGAAAAATATAAAAAAAAATCTAAGTTGCATGATTTTGAAATAATGGGCATTTAAAAAAACACGCAAAATTCCACACCCTGTGACAGTCTTTTCGCTCCTGTTGCCACAAATATCAACTTTTTCCAACTTTTTTTTGCTGTGTAACCTTGAATAATGCTTGTCTAAACTGTAATCAAAATTTGGATACCAGCTGCTCTAGGTTTCATGAAAATAGGGCTTGCTTCTCAGAAAAAAAGTCAAAGTCACTGTCAAAGTGACTGTATTGAAAAAAAATGTACTACGCAAGTTTGGCATGTTTTGTCAAAAGTAGGCGCATTTAGTAAGGATTCCAAGATGGTATAATTCTTGTTAAATTGTGATTGTAAATAATTTTTCCAGAAAAAAATTTTCAGAAGAAATTTCTCTGGAAATTTTTTTTTCTGGTAACATTTTTCCCGGAAGATGGATCGGACGTTCTGGTCCAATTTCGTCGCCGGCCCGTTCACCGAACTGGGAAGCAGTTTAGGAAAAAGTGTATTCAAAGGCTCGAAAATAAATTTGAACTACGGCAACTACATTTAACAAGAAATATACCATTTTGGAATCCTTACTAAATGCGCCTACTTTGGACAAAACGTGCCAAACTTGCGTAGTACATTTTTTTTCAATACAGTCAATTGAAACTAGGCAATTGTTTACTTTGAATTTTTTTCTGAGAAGCAAGCCCTATTTTATGAAACCTAGAGCGGCTGGTATCCAAATTTTGATTACAGTTTAGACAAGCATTATTCAAGGTTACACAGCAAAACAAAAAGTTGGAAAAAGTAGATATTTGTGGCAACAGGAGCGAAAAGACTGTCACAGGGTGTGGAATTTTGCGTGTTTTTTTAAATGCCCATTATTTTAAAATCATGCAACTTGGATTTTTTTTATATTTTCCTGACAACCAGCATAACTTGCCATTTCACCCGGTTCCGAGTTGACGTCGAGTTTTGGGACACCCTTAAAAATGTTATAAAAAAGTCTATAAAAAATTTTATTGAAAAAATGTACTGATTTCCTCAGTTAATTCGCAAAAGTACAAGAACTAGCACATTGAAGTATAATTTTTTCTCAATGAGGTGAGACGCAAGGATATTAGCTACAAAACGATACCAAAATAATTTGTGTAAGTTACATATTTAGAAAGTGATTGCTTATCAAACATGACCCTCATGAAAATTTATAAAATAAAAAAAACCTCAGTACTGTACTTTCGATAATTTTCAATGATCGAACGAACAAATTGATCATAAAAATTGCTCAAAATGGCCGCCTCTGCTCTGTAGACAGGCAGTGGCCTTCATGACGACCTGTCTTGTGTCTTTTGCTCGCGTAGTACACATGTTCGAGCAGCAATAACTTACCGAAATGATGTAAGTGTTGTTTTGTAGCTAATATCATTGCGTGTTGAATCATTGAAAAAAAATTATACTTCAATGTGCTTATTCTTGTACTATCGCAGATTTACTAAGAAAATTAGTATCTACCTACATATTTCCACTGAAACTTTTTTGAAGAATTTTTTTATGGCGTTTTCGAGTTTACTGTTTTTATATTGTTAAACTTCAATGAAAGGTGGTAGCATCATCTTCCAAAAAATATTTTTTCACATCTGTAGGATCCTTATGTCCAAAGAAATCGATACTATTTGGAAAGTTAAACTTCCAAATCTGGGTGTTTTAGGCAATACTATTAGGTATATTTGATGCCCTTAAATCATCGCTAAGTCATGACCAAACATACTATATTTTGACCGTAGATTCCTGAGATCAAAAGAAACACTTTCTCCTCTACCAATTTTCCCAATTTCGAGCAGGAGTAGTTTCATGAATCAACTGGCGTAAAATATTCAAATCAAAGATTGCCTGTAGCTTACCCTTTTGTTCATGACGTTGTTTCATGACTCTTGATCTTGGCTCCCTTTCTGCATTTACTCATAGATACTAAAAACAAATGCGAGGGACTCAGGGAGATGGTTCCCCGTTGAAAATAAGCAGAGGTAGTTCATTAATTTTTTTTGAAGGCGGCGAAGAGTTTACAGTTTTGAATTTTTTTAGGAGTCCTAAAGAATACTGAGTCATGAAAATCTACATAATATCATTCATTAAGTAGATGTTACTCACCCAATTTTTTTGATCCCATAACTTTATTATTAGGGTTGAAAATAACAACCCCTTATGATTTTCTTTCAAAAATTTTCAACCCCACATCTTTCTAGATTTATATCTAGAGGCTCAGAGACTGTGACCATAAAATTATCTCACCCGTGTGAAGATAAACTTTTTCAAACTTCCTTCCAGTGGCGGCTTGTGACAGAATAAAGTGATGAGGCACATCAAAAAAAAATATTAATCTTATAAACTCTTTTTTGTCAGCTGCATACTTATCATTATGAAAAAATCATCACTGATAATTTGGATTTTTGAATCCAATACAAATCTTCATCTTATTTTGGCTATTATACTGACAATTCCAATTTCATCTTCAGTCAAAAAACCCTTCGGTATTAATGCTCCAATGATTCTATAGCGTTTTATTGGGTGGTTTTTCAACTCGCTTCAACCAGTTTTTCACTAAACCATATCGGAATATGTATTATTAACACTGCCAAAAAATAATTTGATTAGAGTTACACTGCCAGTACTCTCATTTTGAAACCTCCGATTCGATTTTCCTACCGCATCGATAGTCAAGATTTGGAATAGGTTGTATAACTTTTTCAATTGTACATATTTTATACTCATAGGAATGACTCAAAAACTGTTTCTGATTTATTGAAAACTCTGCAATATCACGAGTACTGCACAAACCCAATAAACCGAAACTAGAGTGAAATTTCACTATCTTCCGCTTCACGATTAACCCGAATATGTGCAGTTTGCCGATGAAACGAAACGAAACGATCGCGGATCAAGGGTAGATAGTCAATCCAGACCAAAAAATTAGGGCGAAGTTACATAAAATCCAAACAAGCTGAAAAGCGGTCAAATTTATTCAAGTTCAAAGGTCGAAAAATGAGTTTTTCGCGATTTTCAGCAAAACGGTGAGTTTCATCAAAAAGTAAATCAGACAGAAATGTAGATGTTAAAATTATCTTCAAAAAATGTATCAATACTTTTTTTCCTACGAGGCACCGTTTCTGAGATAAAACGCTTCAAATGTTCTAAAAGTTGTTACTGAGTCTCAAATTCACCTTAGAAGCCGCAATAGATAAACAACGAAGGGGAGGTTCATGATCTTGTCACGTCGATGTGAATAACGCGCTAGACAAGGAAGCGCGTGAAGCAAGCCTCACCTCAGTGTTTACGCCTTGAAGAGGAAGTGAGATGAATGTACAAAAATCGGACCTTAACGCCTGTAACGTGAAACGTTACGGTCCGATTTTTGTGCATTCATCGTGTTAAAGACGTCTGTAGCTGTACCCGGCTTGAGATTGAGCTCGGATATTGTGGAAGACGAGTGCAGTATCATATAAAAAATTGAGACTGAAGAACATAATGGGATGATGAAGTTGATTAATAAAGTATTGGATTAATTCGCTGGATATTTGTTATTTCCGTAATTTATTTGGTGAGGCACTGTCTCACCTGCCTCATAGGACAAGCCGCCACTGCTTCCTTCTTCAATACCATAATTCCAAACTGAACCATAGTGACAATATCAAATGAGCGGTTCAATTCATTGCCGACATAAACTAATTTTTCAAGAGAACAAAGTAAACATCGAATCTGAAATCGAATGAACTTTTACATTTTGCTTCATCATCGCAGCTGAATGGGTTCAACGTCATTTCAATTTATATCAACATTCATTCTGAATGAAAAAAAAATCGTTATCTCAGAATGAAAAGGAAAACCCTCAAAGGAAAAACTTCCCTGAAACGACTTCCGAACAGGGTTCGGAAATAGAAAAATGATGAACGAAACCAATTTGCCTAAAGTAAACCTTTTCAGTTCTTTCAATGGACTTAATCATTTTCATCAATAGTCGATGGAACTTGCAATTCATTAGATTTGAACGGAAGAGAGGAAAGAGAACCAAAATTGAAAAAAGCGCTGAGGTAGGACCCCTAAGAATCTACAAGACGTTGACCTGTACTAACGGGTATTTTTAGGGCCGCCACTCAAGTTTTTTTTTTTGAAAGTTCTCACTTGTATCGTCTTCTATGAAAAACATTCGGCTTTCATAAAATGAGAAAGGTCTGGCAGTTGCGATTCCTTGGACTTTTAGGTATGGTTTTTTCGAAAAAATTCAGATTCAATGAACTATCTACAGATTCCTCCTGTTCGATACTCATCTTAATAAAATTAAACTAAAAAATGCTACCCTGGATAGTTTGGACATGCAGCCTAATGGGAGCAATAAGAAAATCCCTTTACAGGGAGGTCCTATCTGGAACTTAGATTGGACATATATTGAATCAATTGGATTCAAGCCTTTTGGAAAAACTATCGGATGTTATGATAACCATCTTAGATTTCTTCCGGAAACTAGTAACTAAATCTTCAGAAAGATTTATGGAACATCTTTATCTCCTGTCATAGACATACAATATCTAAAAATATTCGTTCTATGGAACACTTATACGATGAAATGTAATTAACAGTGATCATAACTGCTTGTAAGTTTTTATTTATTCCGAGAAAAGCATCAACCGTATCGAAATTTTGCAAGTGACTCTTTTTCTCCAGAATTGAATGGAAAACCATAAGAGAGTTTGATTTATCGAAAACCTATCCTCCCCTAATTATAAAGTTATGAGATCTGAAAATTTGTATGAGTACCATCTACTCAGTGCTTCATATTTTGTAAAGTTTTATGACTCAGTATTTTGAAGAATCCGTAAAAAAATAAAAACTGTCAATTCGTCATCGCCTTCCAAAGGCTGTATCCAGGAAGGGGAGTCGATTCCGAATGTGAATGATATGAACTACCCCTGTTTATTTTCATCAAGGAATCATCTCTCAAAGTCCCTCGCATCTGTTTACAGACACCCTGTACATGCGCTCACGAGTTTCTTAAAATGAACCTCAAAGGGGCACATTTCTGTATTACCGCGGAAAGCCAGACCACGCTGAGATACCTAAAATCATACTGCTACTCACCTACGAGTGCTGTTGACTCGTAAAGTAACTGACAAAAGTTAATGAAGTGACTCTTCTATATGGGTGCTAGGGTATTGAGGTAGTAAAGGAAATAAAAAGCCGATGAAGTGAATCAAGGTTGATATTTGCTGAACGTGAGCCTTTGTGGGCTTGAACTGCAGAATAACCCCTAAAAGTGATAATTTCTGACACGTCATATGTGCAGGGAACTTTTTACAGACCTCTTGTATCAGGATATCATCCTACATAGGTTTAAATCGAGATATTTCGTCAATTTCAACTTGGATTAGGTAATTGGAAAAACTTCAGTTGACGTTGAATTGATCGTTTATGTCAAAAACCAGGAAGGAAGTGAGACCTAACCGATTGATACTCAAAACATCTGATACCCACAACATACGATCTATCGCAAACACCCTTACAATCATCCCCAATTACCATCCTTAACAGTCCATTGTAGTCCTCGAAGGCAATACAGGACCAAACTCAGTATATTATGTGAAACAGAGCAAAGCGACAGGCGACAGTTGTGCCCTGTATCATCGTTCAAGAGAATCAATCGATTGCGTCTAACAAAGTCTCTTGAATTTTGTACTGATGAAAAAGTTTCCACTGAAAAATTATATCGAATCGAATGAGAATGAAAAAGTGCCCTGAATGCTTTCGACCGTGAACAAGCTGGGAATGTAATATAAAGTAAAGTTTGATCGGAACTTTTGATATTCTTGTGGCTTGTCGAATAGTTGGATTGGTATGGGTTATGCTGTAAGAGATTTTGGGGTAACTACGGCATTTTTTGTTGGACCAAGGGTTGCAGTAGAAAATTCAGGGGCAGTTTTCGGAATGGATATCACAGAGTTTCAGAATTCGTTCGTTAGAACTGCCTGAGAGTGTCACTGTACTTGAATATCCAACTTGAGTGGGTTTTACTTTATACATAACTAGCGACCCGCCCCGGCTTCGCACGGACATCACATTAGAAACCTCAAAAATAACAGTACTTCTCTACTATTTAATGGATGTTATTTTACATATAAACCTTCCTCTTGAATCGCTCTATCTATTAAAAAAAACGCATCAGAATCCGTTGCGTAGTTTCAAAGATTTAAGCATACAAAGGGACATAAGGACAGAGAAAGCGACTTAGTTTTATACTTTGTAGTGATTACAGAAATATTAGGGTATTATTGTAATATTTATACATGGATTGAATATGAATATACTTAGTGCGTCTGTGGAATTCTAGTTTTCTGCATCAGTTCAATTGCAGCTTCGTTGTCCACCATCACTGTTTGAATTGACGGAAAACTTTTCCTGAATAGTCAATTTAACCATTTCATTTTCCAAATCATTTCAGTAGCTATTAGTCGGAGAGCTAGTAACACGTGTTTCATGAAGTGTTTGATGCACCCTGAAATTTTCAATTCTAATATGTATGAGATAAGAAGCCAGAATACCTGTGTTGGCTTAGTCCAACCCGGGACATCAGGTTGTAATACCTGGGAATATAAATATTATCCGCAGTATTGAGAAAAGAGAATTTCGAAACATTTAAGCTTAAAAGCCAGATGGCCCCATACATCGAACCTATTTCGTGTAACTTGATCCTGGGGTAAACAAATGGGTTCGTTATTGTGCGACCCGTCGAACTGTTTACAGTACGGCCATATATTTTATGTTCTGTGGTCGATACTTTGGTTTCAGCATATTTTGAAGGACCGATAATTAATAGGGTGATAATGTGCAGTTTTTTCGTGTTAAGTGGCCATGGGAACGCTTGGTTCCCAAGGAAGAAAATAGTTGATGTGGCGTTTTTCTATTGGGTAGGTCAAAGTCCAAAATGTCGAGAAAGGGGAAATTTTCGAAGAAGGGGGACGCTACAGAGCTTAGAAGGTTTTTGAAAAAGGTTTTAAGAGTTAGTTATCGTTTAGCGGTACTCGGTTAAGGTTCCTCAGGGAGGAAGTCTTCGGTCAAGAGTTACGGTTAGGGGGCTCGTTGGAGGAGTCAGTTTTAGGTCAGTCAGTGACGGTTAGGAGGCTCATTGGAAGAGTCTCAGGGAGTTGTGGTCAGAGTTTGGGGTTTAGAGTCACGTCGGAAAAATCGGTGGTACTTGGGCGTTCGAGGAAAACGTCGAGCGGAGGCTTAGTTAAATTCGCGAATTGTGGTGTTCGGGAGTGTAAAAGCAGAGCATACGTTTGTGTTTGTTCTCAGGTCAATAAAAATAGGACGGGAAAAGGTAGGACTGTCCCATATTGAACACTAGGTGTATTCCCAGGTAGAACGGCGAGTCTCCCATTTTTAGCTTTAGTTCTTTTCCAAGATTCATAACTGATAACAGTTTTTTTTTCTTTTGGTGATTGTTCAGAACAGAGTCTTCTTCAATAGATTAGTTGTATATATTTATATGGGTGTTTTTTTTATGTTTCCTAACTCCTCAGAAAAAGTTAACAGTAAGACTCCCTCTTCGTGCAGGGAGCACGGATCAACGTTTTCTTTCTGGCCTTAGGGTAGAAAAGAGAATTCCAATTATTTAAATTAGAAAAAGTACATAGGTCGACTTGTACATCTGGTGACAGCGGTGGGATGTTACTTTTCTGAGGAGAAGGAATAGGAGAACGGAATTGACGTTAAATTCGGTAATTTTGGTTTTTTTTTGAGCTAGTTTATTGAGCGAGATGCGGAAGTTTGAATTATAGGATAGTTTTATTCGGAAATACTTCAAAAATCTTTTTTTTTTTGTTAGAAAATTCGTTGAGATAACCTCGAGGAATACACCTATTAATATGATAATTCTTTTTTTCAGCTTGAATTAAATATTGATTTTGGATTTTGTGTGATTAATGATTTTTGTGTGTCTTGTTTTTGTTTTTGTTAGAGTTTGTTTGCCGAATAGGTTTCGTCATTCAATGGAAAATTGAAAATTTTTGATTTCATTTCGTAGAGTTCAATTAAGAGTTCAATTGGTTTAACACTAATGGTTTAACTTAAGATCAAAGGGTAGCATGGGACATCGCCTCTTCAGTCCTCAGGAAATTTGAATCGGTTCCTGCTCAATGTAGATTCTAGGGGTTCATCACACCCGGTGAACCGTTATCTAAACCACCCCCCTTCCCTTTTATCATTACTACATCCCTATTTCTTCTTGATTTTTTTTCTCAGTTTTTAAATTGAAATTCAGAAGAATTTTAGAGTCAAATGAATTCCATGAAAATTAAAGTTTCATGGAGATGAATGGACGAATAAAAAGGATCGTTTTGGTCTCTATAATAGTAATGTGAAGGAGAGCACAACGTTTTGAAAACGTTATGTAGTTGTATGTTCCTCAGCGATAGGATAATTTAAAAGTTGATTTTGAAAACACATACTTATGATTTCCAATTTATATTTTTGTGGATCAATTATTGATTTTTTTCCCATTATGTTACATAATGTTTGTGGATTGTTGAATAAAATATTTGTATATATTCGAACATAAATGAGGTTCTTGAAATATTTTTATATAGGTTATTTTAATTTCGGATTTAGAGACAATAATTATCTGACCCAGTTGTTTTGTTTGTGCGTTCATTCACCTCAGATGACTAGGTTACCAGATGCAGTCCCTAAGCCAGTCATCGTGCCATCAGCAAGGAACTAACCTTTGTTGTGACCGCCTAAATAGCACCCAATATCTATATTTCTCCCGTGAAAACCGATACAAGGGACTAAAGTATCCCATACACTGTCGGTCGAATTGGTGATGCCGTGCTAGTGCCCATAAACTAAACAGACTATAAAATAGTGTATCGAACGAAGTCGAACGTTTACGGATATTATGAACTTTTGAGCCAAATGTGAAATAAAATGATTTGTCGTAATGATAACTGAGTTAGGCAGTTCATAATTAACATTGCCTTGAGAAAAGCGCGAGATCCCAATTATGAAGACAAAAATGGAGCAAGGAAATAGCTACAGAAGGCAGCGAGAAGCGGAAAGGCGTTTTTTTTTATAGTAGAAGCAGTCTAAGAAGGATAACCAAATCAGTGGAGGAGTTGAGCATATTGGAAACAGAAGAAGAAACCTCAGACTGAAGAAAAAGAGGACATTGTGTTAAGAAATATAGATTGAATATAGAGATGAATCATACTCTGTTTAGACACAATACCAATATATGTATGTGGAAGGTTCGATTGGGAGATAATCTCCGCCAATCTCAGTTAGGTTACGCCACTGGTTCGAGAAGACGTTCGTGTTAAGACAATTATAAGTTCGGTGAAGTGCGACATGGTGTATCAAATTTCCATTTGTGATAGACAACTACCTCGAATGGACATCGACTGAGCAGTGCCGTGCATATATCCCTCGAACTGATCGATAATAATGGACGATAAAATAAATGTTCGAAAACCCATCCTGACGAAAAACCATGGGTTTTTTTTATATTGGGTTGCTATTAGAAGGTGGTTTACTAAAGGTTATTTCTATAATATGGTTTTACAATAGTAGGAAACGAGAAGGAACGAGATTCTACCAAGGAAGTGCGTGAAATTTTATGTGAAAGTCAATTGCGAAAAAGTGTCGGTGTAAGATGAACACCCCTGTGGTTTCTGTATTGGTTTTGTAGAATATTGTATTAGTATATTTATGGGTAATGATAATCTGTTCATAGTTTGAATTGCATGATTTTGTTTTGAGTTTGGCGCTGAAGGAACATACCACTGTAGTTTGCGAAAATAGTAATGTGTAGTCATGTGTTTTTAATTGTTATTTTAGCATTTTGATTTTTTTTGTATATGTGTGTTGAGAGGAAAAGTATTGGCTCTGTAATGCCAAGACTTTTTCATTGGGGAGAGTGATGTAATACCTGGGAATATAAATATTATCCGCAGTATTGAGAAAAGAGAATTTCGAAACATTTAAGCTTAAAAGCCAGATGGCCCCATACATCGAACCTATTTCGTGTAACTTGATCCTGGGGTAAACAAATGGGTTCGTTATTGTGCGACCCGTCGAACTGTTTACAGTACGGCCATATATTTTATGTTCTGTGGTCGATACTTTGGTTTCAGCATATTTTGAAGGACCGATAATTAATAGGGTGATAATGTGCAGTTTTTTCGTGTTAAGTGGCCATGGGAACGCTTGGTTCCCAAGGAAGAAAATAGTTGATGTGGCGTTTTTTCTATTGGGTAGGTCAAAGTCCAAAATGTCGAGAAAGGGGAAATTTTCGAAGAAGGGGGACGCTACAGAGCTTAGAAGGTTTTTGAAAAAGGTTTTAAGAGTTAGTTATCGTTTAGCGGTACTCGGTTAAGGTTCCTCAGGGAGGAAGTCTTCGGTCAAGAGTTACGGTTAGGGGGCTCGTTGGAGGAGTCAGTTTTAGGTCAGTCAGTGACGGTTAGGAGGCTCATTGGAAGAGTCTCAGGGAGTTGTGGTCAGAGTTTGGGGTTTAGAGTCACGTCGGAAAAATCGGTGGTACTTGGGCGTTCGAGGAAAACGTCGAGCGGAGGCTTAGTTAAATTCGCGAATTGTGGTGTTCGGGAGTGTAAAAGCAGAGCATACGTTTGTGTTTGTTCTCAGGTCAATAAAAATAGGACGGGAAAAGGTAGGACTGTCCCATATTGAACACTAGGTGTATTCCCAGGTAGAACGGCGAGTCTCCCATTTTTAGCTTTAGTTCTTTTCCAAGATTCATAACTGATAACAGTTTTTTTTCTTTTGGTGATTGTTCAGAACAGAGTCTTCTTCAATAGATTAGTTGTATATATTTATATGGGTGTTTTTTTATGTTTCCTAACTCCTCAGAAAAAGTTAACAGTAAGACTCCCTCTTCGTGCAGGGAGCACGGATCAACGTTTTCTTTCTGGCCTTAGGGTAGAAAAGAGAATTCCAATTATTTAAATTAGAAAAGTACATAGGTCGACTTGTACAAGGTACTGCGCATAATAGAAAGGTGTAATAAAATTAAACCGAAAAAAGTGTTTGATTCAGAGGCCAACAAACTTAAATCGATATTTTGTATAATTTTAAAAATAAAATTTAGTTAGGCAGACATTTTTGAGAGGATTGGCTTATAATTAATTCTCCCCAAAGTTTTTTTTTTTAAAATACATTTGAAGTGTTGATTCACTCTGAAATTTTAATAGCCTCTTAATCAAATATTAAAAAAATTAATAACAAATAGCCAGACACTTTTTCCGGGGTTTAATTACCGGCAAACATGAAAATAAGTTTATTTAAATAGAAAGAGATAGGTAGCGTGTGGCTGGCGGCGTGAGTGAGAGCACCGATCATCGGAGTAGCTCACTCGCTTTCTACGCTCTCATTGGTTGTTGGTCACGTGTCCTTTACTAGCTGTAAATTTCAAACTCATATTTGTGAATAGAACTAAGAAATTTTTAATTATTTACACAATTTTTTTTAACTTTAAATTTCTCAAGATACAACAATTGTGCAATTAAGTGGTAATGTAATCCTTGATTTAAAATTTTATGGAAGAAAAAAAGGAAGTTGCGAGGTTATCATTCAAAATTTCACGAGTGTAAATTCAATTTTATAGGTTTATTATTATTATGAAAAATATTTTTTACAAAGAGGATTCATAAAAGCATTTTAAAAAGTCTCTTCAATTTTCCTCCTCATCACTGTCCTCTGAATTTTCTTCGGCAGAATCATCACTCGAAAACATGTCGTCATTATAAAAAGTTTGTTCATTATCTGAAAAAGATGAAACATAATTAGCATTATGGCAAATTATTTCTATTTTACACGGAACTTGCCATAATGCTAATTATGTTTCATCTTTTTCAGATAATGAACAAACTTTTTATAATGACGACATGTTTTCGAGTGATGATTCTGCCGAAGAAGAAATTCAGAGGACAGTGATGAGGAGGAAAATTGAAGAGACTTTTTAAAATGCTTTTATGAATCCTCTTTGTAAAAAATATTTTTCATAATAAAAATAAACCTATAAAATTGAATTTACACTCGTGAAATTTTGAATGATAACCTCGCAACTTCCTTTTTTTTTTCCATAAAATTTTAAATCAAGGATTACATTACCACTTAATTGCACAATTGTTGTATCTTGAGAAATTTAAAGTTAAAAAAAATTGTGTAAATAATTAAAAATTTCTTAGTTCTATTCACAAATATGAGTTTGAAATTTACAGCTAGTAAAGGACACGTGACCAACAACCAATGAGAGCGTAGAAAGCGAGTGAGCTACTCCGATGATCGGTGCTCTCACTCACGCCGCCAGCCACACGCTACCTATCTCTTTCTATTTTAAATAAAACTTATTTTCATGTTTGCCGGTAATTAAACCCCGGAAAAAGTGTCTGGCTATTTGTTATTAATTTTTTAATATTTGATTAAGAGGCTATTAAAATTTCAGAGTGAATCAAACACTTCAAATTGTATTTAAAAAAAAAAACTTTGGGGAGAATTAATTATAAGCCAACCCTCTCAAAATGTCTGCCTAACTAATTTTATTTTTAAAATTATACAAAATTTCGATTTAAGTTTGTTGGCCTCTGAATCAAACACTTTTTTCGGGTTTAATTTTATTACACCTTTTATTATGCGCAGTACCTGATGTCCCGGGTTGGGCTAAGCCAACACAGGTATTCTGGCTTCTTATCTCATACATATTAGAATTGAAAAATTCAGGGTGCATCAAACACTTCATGAAACACGTGTTACTAGCTCTTGGACTATATGGCGTCATGCGCTTCTTGACACGATCACGCTAGATTCCGCGGGAATGAGGTATTTTCCCGCCGTAAAAAGTAGCCTGTGTCCGTTAAATTAACCAAGTCTTATAAAAATCCGTTCAGACGTTAAGTCGTGAATGAGGTAAACATTTGAAACAAACGATTGAAAATCACTAACTTAATTAGTTTTCTGCCTACTGCCTACGCCTTAAGCACGATAGCATGAATATTAATAGCCCATACCCTTTTCTAGGTTACTATTTATCACTCAACTAAATTTCATCAAAATCCGTTCAGCCGTTTAGGCATGATGGAGCGAAACTCCCTGCAAAAACCATAAAAAACACTAACTCAATTCAGTTTTCTGCCTACTTCCTACCCCTAAGTATGATGACGTGATCATTTTTATCTTATATCCGTTTTTAGGTAATCATCTATAACCTTACTAAATTTCATCGAAATCTGTTCAGCCGTTAAGACGTGAAAGAGCAAAAGTCCCAACAAAAACGACTAAAAATCACTAACTCAATTTAGCTGCCTACTGCGTACCCCCTAAGAACGATGGCGTGATTATTTATAGCCTATGACCATTTCTAGGTTATCATCTATCACCATACCAAATTTCATCAAAATCCGTTCAGCCGTTTAGGCGTGAAAGAGTAACAGACAGACAGACAGACATACAGACCGAATTACTTTCGCATTTATAATATTAATATGGATTCTGGTAAAGTTGGATTCGACAGCGTATATTCTTGATTATATAGAAAAAGACTTAAAGATATGAGCCACAGCCTTATAAAGTATTCTTATAGACGACTGTGGTTTCATAGACGTTAATTAAACTCAGAAATTTAAATGGAACTTTTAGCAGCACATGTTAAAGTGACACTTGATCCCACATAAAGAAGCAGGAAGGAAGT
Source organism: Propylea japonica (assembly GCA_013421045.1). Lineage (NCBI taxonomy): Eukaryota > Metazoa > Arthropoda > Insecta > Coleoptera > Coccinellidae > Propylea > Propylea japonica. Next base: position 29,514 of record JACDNR010000405.1, on the reverse strand, counting down.
GAGACCCAACCAATTGATACTCAATACATCTGATACCCAAAACATACGATCTATCGCAAACACCCTAACAATCATCCTCAATTACCATCCCTTACAGTCCATTGTAGTCCTCTGAGGCAATACAGGACCAAACTTAGTCTATTATGCGAAACAAAGCAAAACAACCGGCGACAGTTATGCCCTCTATCGTCGTTCGAAAGAGTCAATCGATTACGTCTAACAAAGGCTCTTGAATTTTGTGTTGTAGAAAAAGTTTCCACTGAAAAATATCGAATCGAATGGGATGAAAAAGTGCCCTGAATGCTTTCGACCGTGAACAAGCTGGAAATGTAATATGAAGTTTGATCGAAACTTTGATATTGTTTAAGCTTGTCAGATGGTTGGATTGGTGAGGGTTATGTGTAGATTTTGGGTTATTACGATATTTTTGATGGACCAATGGTTGCAGTAGGAAATTCATGGGTAGTTTCAATACAGATATCACAGAGTTTTAGAATTCGTTTGTTACAACCGCCTCAGAGTGTCTCTGTAATATCCAACCAGGGTGGGTTTTACTTTATACATAATTCTGCCAAAGTTTGATTCGACAGCGTATATAGGAACTTATAAGGGATATAAACCACAGCCTTCCAAAGATTTCTAATGAGGGCTGGGGTTTAATCGACGATAATTAAACTCAGGAATATAAATGGAACTTGTAACAGCTCATGTTGAAGTGACACTTGATCTCACATAAAGAAGCAGGAAGGAAGAAAAATTCATGGGTAGTTTTCAGAATGGATATCAGAGAGTTTCAGAATTCGTTTGTTATAACTGGCTCAGAGTGTCTCTGTACTTTAATATCCAACCTGAGTGGGTTTTACTTCATATATAATTCTGCCAAGGTTTAATTCTTTAGCCCCTATTCTTGATTCCATAAAAAAATGCTTACAAGGGAAATGCATCACAGCCTTCTGAAGTATTTTATATTATAGATGGTTGTGGATTCATCGACGTTAATTTAACTCAGAAATTTAAATGGAGCTTGTTACAGCTCATGTTCAAGAGACACTTGATGCCACATAAAGAAACAGAAAGGAAGTGAAACCCAACTTGATACTCAACACATCTGATACCCACAACATACGATCTATCGCAAACACCCTAACAATCATCCTCAATTACCATCCTTACGTCCATGTAGTCCTCTAAGGCAATACAGGACCAAACTCAGTCTATTATGCGAAACAAAGCAAAACAACCGGCGACAGTTATGCCCTCTATCGTCGTTCGAAAGAGTCAATCGATTACGTCTAACAAAGGCTCTTGAATTTGTGTGTAGAAAAAGTTTACACTGAAAAAATATCGAATCGAATGGGGATGAAAAAGTGCCCTGAATGCTTTCGACCGTGAACAAGCTGGAAATATTAAAGTAAAGTTTGATCGGAACTTTGATATTCTTGTGGTTTATCGGAGGGTTGGATAGCTAAGAGTTATATGCTGTATGGGATTTGGGGATTATTACGACATTTTTTGTTGGACCAAGGTTGCAGTAAAATTTCCATGGGTAGTTTTCAGAATAGACATCTGAGATTTTGAGAAAAAGTTCGTTGCAACTGCCCCAGAGTGGATCGGCCCTTGAATATCAAACGTGATTGAGTCTTACTTGATACATACTTTTGATATTCCTTTGGCTTGTCGCTTGGTTGGATTGCTAAGAGTTAAGATGTATGAGATTGGGGATTATTATGACATTTTTTGTTGGACCAAAGGTTGCAGTAAAAATTCCATAGGTAGTTTTCAGAATAGACATCTGAGAGTTTGAAAAGTTCGTTGCAACTGCCCCAGAGTGGATCGGCTCTTGAATATCAAACGTAATTGAGTCGTACTTGATACATACTTTTGATATTCTTGTGGCTTGTCAGTTGGTTGGATAGCTAAGAGTTATGCTGTATGAGATTTGGGGATTATTATGACATTTTTTGTTGGACCAAAGGTTGCAGTAAAAATTCCATAGGTAGTTTTCAGAATAGACATCTGAGAGTTTGAGAAAAAGTTCGTTTGCAACTGCCCCAGAGTGGATCGGCCCTTGAATATCAAACGTGATTGAATCTTACTTGATACATACTTTGATATTCTGTGGCTTGTCGGTTGGTTGGTTGGATAGCTAAGAGTTATGCTGTATGAGATTGGGGATTATTATGACATTTTTGTTGGACCAAAGGTTGCAGTAAAAATTCCATAGGTAGTTTTCAGAATAGACATCTGAGAGTTTGAGAAAAAGTTCGTTGCAACTGCCCCAGAGTGGATCGGCCCTTGAATATCAAACGTGATTGAATCTTAATGATACATACTTTTGATATTCTTGTGGCTTGTCGGTTGGTTGGATAGCTAAGAGTTATGCTGTATGAGATTTGGGGATTATTATGACACTTTTTGTTGGACCAAAGGTTGCAGTAAAAATTCCATAGGTAGTTTTCAGAATAGACATCTGAGAGTTTGAGAAAAAGTGTCGTTGCAACTGCCCCAGAGTGGATCGGCTCTTGAATATCCAAACGTAATTGAGTCGTACTTGATACATACTTTTGATATTCTTGTGGCTTGTCAGTTGGTTGGATAGCTAAGAGTTATGCTGTATGAGATTTGGGGATTATTATGACATTTTTGTTGGACCAAAGGTTGCAGTAAAAATTCCATAGGTAGTTTTCAGAATAGACATCTGAGAGTTTGAGAAAAAGTTCGTTGCAACTGCCCCAGAGTGGATCGGCCCTTGAATATCAAACGTGATTGAATCTTACTTGATTTACTTTTGATATTATTTTGTGGCTTGTCGGTGGTTGGATAGCTAAGAGTTATGCTGTATGAGATTGGGGATTATTATGACATTTTGTTGGACCAAAGGTTGCAGTAAAAATTCCATAGGTAGTTTCAGAATAGACATCTGAGAGTTTGAGAAAAAGTTCGTTGCAACTGCCCCAGAGTGGATCGGCCCTTGAATATCAAACGTGATTGAATCTTACTTGATACATACTTTGATATTCTTGTGGCTTGTCGGTTGGTTGGTTGGATAGCTAAGAGTTATGCTGTATGAGATTTGGGGATTATTATGACACTTTTTGTTGGACCAAAGGTTGCAGTAAAAATCCATAGGTAGTTTTCAGAATAGACATCTGAGAGTTTGAGAAAAAAGTTCGTTGCAACTGCCCCAGAGTGGATCGGCTCTTGAATATCAAACGTAATTGAGTCGTACTTGATACATACTTTTGATATTCTTGTGGCTTGTCAGTTGGTTGGATAGCTAAGAGTTATGCTGTATGAGATTTGGGGATTATTATGACATTTTTTGTTGGACCAAAGTTTGCAGTAAAAATTCCATAGGTAGTTTTCAGAATAGATAGACATCTGAGAGTTTGAGAAAAAGTTCGTTGCAACTGCCCCAGAGTGGATCGGCCCTTGAATATCAACGTGATTGAATCTTACTTGATACATACTTTTGATATTCTTGTGGCTTGTCGGTTGGTTGGATAGCTAAGAGTTATGCTGTATGAGATTTGGGGGATTATTATGACACTTTTGTTGGACCAAAGGTTGCAGTGAAAATTCCATAGGTAGTTTTCAGAATAGACATCTGAGAGTTTGAGAAAAAGTTCGTTTGCAACTGCCCCAGAGTGGATCGGCCCTTGAATAACAAACGTGATTGAGTCTTACTTGATACATACTTTTGATATTCTTGTGGCTTGTCGGTTGGTTGGATAGCTAAGAGTTATGCTGTATGAGATTTGGGAGTATTATGACATTTTGTGTGGACCAAAGGTTGCAGTAAAAAATTCCATGGTAGTTTTCAGAATAGACATCTGAGAGTTTGAGAAAAAGGTCGTTGCAAACTGCCCCAGAGTGGATCGGCTCTTGAATATCAAACGTAATTGAGTCGTACTTGATACATACTTTGATATTCTTGTGGCTTGTCAGTTGGTTGGATAGCTAAGAGTTATGCTGTATGAGATTTGGGGATTATTATGACATTTTTTGTTGGACCAAAGGTTGCAGTAAAAATCCATAGGTAGTTTTCAGAATAGACATCTGAGAGTTTGAGAAAAAGTTCGTTGCAACTGCCCCAGAGTGGATCGGCCCTTGAATATCAAACGTGATTGAATCTTACTTGATCCATACTTTTGATATTCTTGTGGCTTGTCGTTGGTTGGATAGCTAAGAGTTATGCTGTATGAGATTTGGGATTATTATGACATTTTTTGTTGGACCAAAGGTTGCAGTAAAAATTCCATAGGTAGTTTTCAGAATAGACATCTGAGAGTTTGAGAAAAAGTTCGTTGCAACTGCCCCAGAGTGGATCGGCCCTTGAATATCAAAGTGATTGAATCTTACTTGATACATACTTTTGATATTCTTGTGGCTTGTCGTTGGTTGGATAGCTGAGTTATGCTGTATGAGATTTGGGGATTATTATGACACTTTTTTGTTGGACCAAAGGTTGCAGTAAAAATTCCATAGGTAGTTTTTCAGAATAGACATCTGAGAGTTTGAGAAAAAGTTCGTTGCCACTGCCCCAGAGGGATCGGCTCTTGAATATCAAACGTAATTGAGTCGTACTTGATACATACTTTTGATATTCTTGTGGCTTGTCGGTTGGTTGGATAGCTAAGAGTTATGCTGTATAAGATTTGTAGATAATTATGACTTTTTTGTTGGACCAAAGGTTACAGTAAAAATTCCATAGGTAGTTTTCAGAATAGACATCTGAGATTTTCAGAAAAAGTTCGTTGCAACTGCCCCAGAGTGGATCGGCCCTTGAATATCAAACGTGATTGAGTCTTACTTGATACATACTTTTGATATTCTTGAGGCTTGTCGGTTGGTTGGATAGCTAAGAGTTATGCTGTATGAGATTTGGGGATTATTATGACACTTTTGTTGGACCAAGGTTGCAGTGAAAATTCCATAGGTAGTTTCAGAATAGACATCTGAGAGTTTTGAGAAAAAGTTCGTTGCAACTGCCCCAGAGTGGATCGGCCTTGAATATCAAACGTGATTGAGTCTTACTTGATACATACTTTTGATATTCTTGTGGCTTGTCGGTTGGTTGGATAGCTAAGAGTTATGCTGTATGAGATTTGGGGATTATTATGACATTTTTTTGTTGGACCAAAGGTTGCAGTAAAATTCATAGGTAGTTTTCAGAATAGACATCTGAGAGTTTGAGAAAAAGGTCGTTGCAACTGCCCCAGAGTGGATCGGCTCTTGAATATCAAACGTAATTGAGTCGTACTTGATACATACTTTTGATATTCTTGTGGCTTGTCAGTTGGTGGATAGCTAAGAGTTATGCTGTATGAGATTTTGGGATTATTATGACATTTTTTGTTGGACCAAAGGTTGCAGTAAAAATTCCATAGGTAGTTTTTCAGAATAGACATCTGAGAGTTTGAGAAAAAGTTCGTTGCAACTGCCCCAGAGTGGATCGGCCCTTGAATATCAAACGTGATTGAGTCTTACTTGATACATACTTTTGATATTCTTGTGGCTTGTCGGTTGGTTGATAGCTAAGAGTTATGCTGTATGAGATTTGGGGATTATTATGACACTTTTTGTTGGACCAAAGGTTGCAGTAAAATTCCATAGGTAGTTTTCAGAATAGACATCTGAGAGTTTGAGAAAAAGTTCGTTGCAAACTGCCCAGAGTGGATCGGCCCTTGAATATCAAACGTGATTGAGTCTTACTTGATACATACTTTTGATATTCTTGTGGCTTGTCGGTTGGTTGGATAGCTAAGAGTATGCAACTACCCTCGCATATAAAGGAACTCAACAGTAAAAGTTTGTTCAGATGTCAGAAAAATGCGTAGTCTTTAGCGGAAGATCAGGATTGAATGCTCTGATCAGCCAACGGCTGGTCTAGGTAGAATTACAGAAAGCAGAAATACTTTTCTTTTTTGTTGTGTGTTTGAGTTGAAAGATTTTTGTTCGTTCACTTGTCAATAAAAAATAGTTTAATCTAGGTTAATTATATCACGTACAAGCAATTGCTTGATTGTCATTATGTGAGCATTTATATGTTCTCCACTTATATTTTGTATTTTCTTTTTGTATATAGAAGTTGTAATATAGTTTGTGAATAAATTTATCGACTTGAGCCTATTAGCGTAGAAGGGGTGTGATCTTTCACACCCCCTAGCGATCGGTTATCACACTCCCTACTAAGGGGAACATTCCTCCATCTCGGATAGCAAGTATCGGGGGGATTGAGCTCTGAAGTCTTCGGTGTTCTTCTTCTCCTGGGCCCTGGGTTGTTCGTCGTTCGTTACTTGTTCCTGGATTTCTCGGTCGATGTCCTGGTAGTTGGTCTTGCGAGGTTTCACTCCATGGTCGTTCCTGGTGTCCATCGTGACTCACAAACTGCCTTACCGTTCTAGCAGTACCGAGTAGTACTGCTTTTTGCATCACTTTGTAAGCGTTTTCATTCAGATCTAACTCCTTGAGGTTGGACTTGAGGTTCTCAGGAATAATTCCTGTGGTTGATATGAGAATGGGAATGGTCCTGTTACTAGACATTCCCCACTGCCTGTTGATTTGAAGTTCAAGCTCTCAATATTTCGAAATTTTTTCAGCATATTTTTTACGTAGATTGTTGTTATTTGGGATGGCTACGTCTATAAGTATTGCTCTCTTCTCATTTTTCTTCACTAGAATTATATCTGGCCTGTTATGAGCAACTATTAAGTTTGTTAGTACTGTGTGCCCAAGGATAGCCTGTAATGGTCGTTCTCCTGTATAACTGCATTTATATACAGGGGGTCCCGAAAACAATGGATAAGCCTCCAACTATAGATAGACCCTGTCGAGGTCTAACTTATTTCAAATTTTTACTTTAATGAAAATTCCACGGTTTCCGAGATATTTATGGTTTTCGTATTTTTAGAAAATTTCCAAGTGCGATTAGTTTTTCTAGTGCCATTTATACAAATGAAGATGTATTTCGATATGTTTTTTTTTAATTTCACATGAGATGGTTCAGCTATAGGAAACAAAGAATTAAATTCATCAAACTAGTGTAAAAAGTTAAAAACTCGTGATTTACAAAGAAAAATTGAAAACTAAATGAAATTTCCTTCAAGTTTGATGAGCTACAGTGTAAAAAAATGTAGGACGCCCCTGGTACACATCATCTTAAAAACTTGCTCAGTTATTGCAGATTCCAAAAAGGTATCATAAGCCTAGGCATTCTGTAGTTTGTCATTCTCGTAACTACTTGATTACCAAATAGTCGAAAAATTTCGAAAAACTGTTTTTGTTTTAATCGTTATTCTGAGCTCATGTGTTAAAGTCCGGAGGCCATTTTGGTTGAAATCTAGTGGAAAATTACGAAATAATTTTTATTTTGAAAAAAGCAGTAGCGTATCGTTTCTCTGGTTGAATAGAAATATGGCATTATTTGCATTCTACACCCTGTATCTCGAAAACCTTACCGGACCTAATTGTATTTGACATAATTTCTTATTTTCTTACATTCTGTACAGTGTTAAAAGGAAAGTATCAACTTAAAAAATATCCTGTGTTGCTACGATAGAGGTATATGGAATATTCATTACAAATAAAATAAAACGGATTATTACCAAATTACTATTCCATGAAAAATAAAACGAATTAGTACCAATTACTTATTGATAAAGAATTCGAAATGAAACAATGAGTTCAGTCATTCATAGCGTAAATTTATTCATAATAATAATAACACTTTTGTGGACAGTCGTTCACAGTCAGTAACCTAGGTAATTTTAATTTTATTTAACTTCTAATGACAATAGTTTTGAAACTGACTATAAACGAATTTTCATAAAAGTGTTGTTATTGTTCTAGTGTTCTACTGGTACTTTTTCAAAATTTATAATAATAAATTGTTACTGACTGTGAATGAGTGTCCACAAAAGTGTTGTTATTGTTCTATGCAAGCAGGGTTTCATTTTTTTATGAATAAATTTAAGCTATGAATGATTGGCACTAATTCGCTTTATTTTTTCCATCGAATAGTAATTCGGTAATAATTCGTTTTATTTTATTTGTAATGAATATTCCACATACATCTATTGTATCAACACAGGGTATTTTTTAAGTTGATATTTTCCTTTTAACACTGTACAGAATGTAAGAAAATAAGAAATTATGTCAAATACAATTAGGTCCGGTAAGGTTTTCGAGGGTGTTGAATGCAAATAATGCCATATTCTATTCAACCAGAGAAACGATACGCTACTGCTTTTCTCCAAATAAAAATTATTTTCGTAATTTTCCACTAGATTCCAACAAAATGCCTCCGGACGATTACAACAAAAACAGTTTTTCGAAAATTTTCGACTATTTGGTAATCAAGTAGTTACGAGAACGAAAAACTACAGAATGCCTAGGCTTATGATACCTTTTTCGAATCTGCAATAACTGAGCAAGTTTTTAAGATGATGTGTACCAGGGGCGTCCTACATTTTTTTTACACTGTAGCTCATCAAACTTGAAGGAAAATTCATTTAGTTTTCAAATTTTCCTTGTAAATCACGAGTTTTTAACTTTTTACACTAGTTTGATGAATTTAATTCTTTGTTTCCGATAGCTGAACCATCTCATGGGAAATTAAAAAAAACCATATCGAAATACATCTTCATTTGTATAAATGGCACTAGAAAAACTAATCGCACTTGGAAATTTCTAAAAATACGAAAACCATGAATATCTCGGAAACCGTGGAATTTCATTGAGCTAAAAATTTGAAATAAGTTAGACCTCGACAGGGTCTATCTATAGTTGCAGGCTTATCCATTGTTTTCGGGACACCCTGTATATATTTATGTATGATGCTTGTTGGCCTTTGTGTAGAGTGTTCTCATTTTCCGTTGGAGCCAATCGAGATCTGTATAACTCCACTTCACTATTTCAAAAGAGTAGGTGAGATTTGAACAAGTTTAGGTGTTAACAGCTTTTGTGAGATTTTTGCTGTTCAGTTTTGTTTTCAGAACGCTCATTTTTCTTCTGGAAAACTCTGTTAGTTCGTCCTTCATAACACGTTGGTCTATTCTTCGACATTCCCAAGGTATTTATATAGATCTCCTGCCTGCAATGCCTTCATTTCTTCCCCGTGAGATGAGGTGCGAGGTGTCTGTTGGATTTTACCCCCTACTATGTTAAAGGAACGACATTTGTCCAGCCCAAAGTTCATGCTAACGTCTTCTGAAAACTTCTCCACAAGTTGTAGTAGGTACTCTAATTGGTCTCTGTTTGCTGTCATCAGTTTCAAGTCATCGACGTATAATAGATGGTAAATTTATTATTATTATTAGTTCCAGCATTTAAGTGATGATATTCGAAAGGTCAGATGTGCTTTCTACAGAACACGTATACCTATAAGGTTTTAATCTTCAATAGATTCAAATCGGGAAATTTTGCCAACGTCACTTGAACTCGGAAATGCGAATGAAAAAACTTGTAGCATCCTTGATGCCACATAAAGAAACAGAAAGAAAGTGAGACCCAACCAATTGATACTCAATACATCTGATACCCACAACATACGATCTATCGCAAACACCCTAACAATCATCCCCAATTACCATCCCTTACAGTCCATTGTAGTCCTCGTAGGCAATACAGGACCAAACCCAGTCCATTATGTGAAACAAAGCAGAACAACCGGCAAGAGTCCTGCACTCTATCGTCGTTTAAGAGAATCAATCGATTGCGTATAACAAAGTCTCTTCAATTTTGTGTTGTAGAAAAAGTTTCCACTGAAAAATATCGAATGAAATGGGAATAAAAAAGCCTCTAAATGCTTTCGAGCGTGAACAAGCTAGTAATGTAATATAAAGTTATGTTTGATCGGAACTTTTGATATGATATTCTTGTGGCTTGTCGGTTGGTTGGATTGGTGAGGGTTATGCTGTAGCATGGGTTTTGGGGTTTAGTACGAATTTTTTTGTTGGACCAAGGGTTGCAGTGCAAAGTTCATGAGTTCAGAATGGATTTCTGAGAGTCACAACTGCCCAGAGTGGCTTTTTTCTCGAATATCAAACCTGAGTGAGTTTCACTTGATACATATTTCTGTCAAAGTTAGATTCGACAGCAATATTTCTGAATTCATATAAATTTCGACAAATTCTTTTTCGTGGTTTATATCGATCGGAGGCTATGAAATACCTTTTGATTGAAATTAACATTCTATCATAACAAGAGTAAGAAACAAATTGATCCAACAAGCATATTCAACGATCGGTTACTGAATAATAAGATAACCATAACCTTGTTATCAAATATTTACAATAGAAATTTGAGAAAGAACTGAGCAGGTGCTTTTGAGCGCTATAAATATAAATATATAAATGCAAAATCTCAGCATGATCGGAATGATATTCTGAAAATCGGATCGGATGTTATGTTATGTTATGGAAATAGAGAGATTTTATTTTCAATATTCCAATTGAAATTTCCACAGTTCAGATAATGCGATCTTCTCTAAATTTTGAACAAACATTCAGTACCTATATCAATCTTCATCCACAAAATAAATTTAACTGGAATCGGTTGTCTTGTTATCTAAATATGAGGTTCCTCCTTCTCAGTATTCCAATTGAATTTTCTATGGTTCTGTAACCTCAATGGCTCCAAAATCATCTTTTCATGCTACCGCATAATTTTATTCCGATTCGTTTTGTTTCGTCTGAAATATTGTTGAATAAAAATGTGTAATGGTCTTATTTTTGGAACACTCTGTACGATGGTAGCTGGTTAACGATCCTTACCGAGGCATTTGGGAACCAAACTTACCCTAAAATTTTAAGTCTTAGGAACAAACCCTTTGAAAGTTACATTCCAATTCTGGTACAATTTCATGAAAATATTTTCGTAATTCATTCATCTAACAGTTTTGAGTCAGAGTAATAATTATTTGAACAACTATGTTATTGAAAGCGGCAACTAATGGTCAAGATATTTTTACGCGTGAGCGGAACGATTAATAACCGAGTTGATTACAAGATTTTTCAGACAACCTAAATATGAATTGTGTATAAATTCTTGATTGAAATACATTCTTATTTTGCACGAGACATACATTTGAAATAATATAAAATTTTATTTATGTTTCAGAGACTGGGAGTGAAAACCTATAAAGTTTCTGAGAAATGCAGAATCCTCCCAGAATATATTACAATCGATATAAAATGTTATCTTACTATGTTCCAGTAGAGTCTTGACATTACTCTATATTGCTTCTAAAGGCTTTGTGTTTAGTTGTCCATGGAATTGCACATAAGAATGGCATGAATTGAGCATGAAAAGGGATCATTAATGTTCGATTTTGTACTCATTTAAATCACTTTTTATTTTCTGGTCGACGGAAACTACCTCTTTTGATTATAATTCTGTACTTTTTTTCCAAAGTCTCCGCATAATTTGATCATATAAGAACCATTCAACTGATGGAATTTGTGCAGAATTAGTTGACGCTAATGATTTTAGTATAGGTCTCTGCATCTACTGTGAAATATTCATTAGGCATTTCGGAAATTATACTGCAGCTCATAAAACGAACTATTGAATTTAATTGATTATAACTTGATATAGCCATTCAATATAAACATTTTAATGGTTTAAATGAATGTGCTCGTCAAGTTCTACTAATTACTATTTAATACTTCGGTTCGTTAGGCATAACATAGGTTGGAAAATGATTTAAGGGGGATTCTCTTATTCGATAATGAAAAAAGGAAGAAAATAGGTCACAGTAAAGGTGAAACTATCTACATAATACCCGAATATCACATGAGTAAAATATCTGAGTTCAAATGTCTCTTATGTTAAGGGTCTGTAGTTAGTTTCTTGTTGAGCGTTCGTTCGACTTGAACGAGTGCCATATCGTTGTGCCCAAAAGTCTGTAATTTTGGAATTTCGAGCTGAAAATGGTCTCAAACGATAGGGTTCGACTCCCTGATGACGAATTCGTCCGTCCGTCCATTAGCACGATAGTTTTCGAGTGGAATTGTCCTAGAAACTTGAAATTTTCAGGGTGGGTTTGGTTCCCAAATGGCTTGGTTAATTTCGTTAACCAGCCATATCGTCCAGGGTGTTCCATAAAATATGGCCATTCAAAATTTCCGTTCCTAAAAATCTCAGACAAAACGCAACCAATAGAAATTACATATCCTTATTTTCACATAACAAGATGTCCGATTCGAACGAAATTTATTTTGTGTATGAAGATTGATATACTGAATATAAATGCAAAATTTCAAAAGGATCGCACTATCAGAACCATAGAATTTGGTTTTCTCAATTGTCAAGTTTTCACATATTTTACTTTATGAATAATTTTCACAATATTATTCTCATATCAATTTCAAAAGTACTATACAAAATTTGAGGTAATAGTTTCACTGCTCCACCAATGAACGAAAGCTCAAAAGCACCTACCCAGGGCTTTCTTAAGTTTTTTACCATAACGATTCAAAATGCATTTGGAATAATAATAGAGAGTTATCGAAACCCAAAGAGAATCCTAACTTTATTGAAGTATCCTGTAATTAAAGATTCCTTAACGTTGGTCTGACATTTGAACAATCGAAACGAATTATTCCTGTCAAATTCATTGAGTCATTTCCTTTATTTTGCCACTTGCGACAATTCATGTGTTGCCAAAGATACTTTATTGAAATATCAGGAAAATAGAACTTTTTGGACCAAAAGAAAATTATCTGGAAGTCTGCAAGATCAACAAAAACTATTTTCGAGAGTGTTGCGTACAATATGCAAACTAATATAATTCATATGAATTGATAGCCGTTATTTCGTTGCTATGATGATGGTCAACTGTATATCTTATGGATGCATTTGCCTTTAACACAGAAGAGTTAAGGGCCACAATTTACCGTTTGTGCTCCCTTTCTGACTAGTGTGTTAGCCTCTTTGTTGTCTAAGATTCCCGGGTGACCAGAAAACCAGACAAAAGAGACCTTGTTGTTCTTTCATCATCCATTGGAAACCTTATGTAGAGTCCAAACTCTATGGAAGTAGATTATAATTATAACCATTAGCAACGTGAAATACAAATAGATAACAGAAAACTTACTGGACCACCACAACTTGGTATGTACAGAAACATTGCATTCATGGAGTAGGACGAAGTTTTTTTATTCTTTTCGCAATTTGGAAATTGTTATTTTCCCAACAAGTGCGGAAAGTGATACTTTCTCGCACGCGATTGCCGTTGACCCGAGACGCGAAGCAGAGTTCGGGCAAGCAGTTAAGGGCAGAACAGACACTTTACGCATAAAGTAGAAACATTATTTTTTTCTACGACCGCATAAAGATTCAAGAAGCACATAGAAAATATATATTTCATTTCAACATACAAAACTTTCCGTAAAAATCCACTATTTATTATTAATATCAACGTAAAAACACAATTTGTTGTATTTTGCAAATGCGTCTGAATAGCCGGTCCAAAACAGTAAGTTGGTGGTAACTGGCTGCTAAGAGTAACACTCCTAAATTGCAAAGTGCATGAATATGACGGAGACGGCATCGGTTGCCAATACAAAAATGAATTTTATTTGAGATAGTTTTCTCCTGTTCTACGGAGTCCTCCAAATCACTCTCAACAACTGCAGTTGACTTCCAGCCTCCAAAACGTTTTATGTTGGTTACCCCTTCGCCTGAATCTGCTAGAAACGTTGCCGGGGATCGTCTAAAACTGTTATCTGTGTAAGTCAACGAGGTAGGCAAGAAAAATAAGGTCTTTTTAATCTGGGTTTCCGGCCAGTCGGGAATCAAAGGAAACGAAGAGGCCAATACACTTGCCAAAAAGGGCCCACGAATGTCACTCATTGGCCCAGAACCCTTCTGTGGTATATGTAAATGTGCCTTCAAGAAGGAGTTTCTGGAGGAGGAGAAAGCCGAGAAGAAAAAACCCCAAAATCCAAAGATATCTAGATCTTGGTAAGAAGCAATTACACCTTCTAACTGGCTTTCTTACAGGACATTGTCGCCTCAGGAAACACCTGTTGAGGATGGAATTATCGGACACTGACGAGTGTAGGTTCTGTGGGGAGGAGGAAGAAACCCCCATGCACCTAGTCACGGAATGCCTTGGCATTGCGAGCCTAAGGAGAGAATGCCTTGGGCGAAAAACTTGTAAGAGTGAGGAACTAACCTCGTCGAAGCCTTTACTGATATTGGATTCCATTAGATATCTGAAACTGGAAGGCGAGCTGTAAATGGGATGTTCGGACACTGACGAGTGTAGGTTCTGTGGGGAGAAGGAAGAAACTCCTATTCACCTAGTCACGGAATGCTTTGCCTTGCGACCCTAAAGAGAGAATGCCTTGGATGAGAAACTTGTGAGAGTGAGGAACTAGCCTCGTTGAAGCCTTCACAGCTATTAGATTTCATTAGATCTCTGGAATTGAAAGGCGAACTGTGAAGGGTTTGGCCAGAACAGCTTTGTAAGGGGCACAATAGACCTTAAGGTCGCAGTGAACTGTAACCCCTCCTTTGAACTGAACTAAACTCAACTAACGTTCTGGGTAAGGTAGGCCTAAGTAGGAAGCGATTCTTAACTAAAATGAGTGCGGCTAAGTGGGTTATAAATGCACAGTCCTAGAAAGAATACTTTCCCATCATTTTATATGTAAATGGAAATTCGTTTTCCCCATTGGATAAATTCAACTTGTTCATACGTACATGTAAAGTATGAATGGCCCTTATTGTCTCTAACTTTTTCATCATGGGGTTGCACTGGGAAGAGTGCCATGTCCACTTTTAAAAATACCTATGGGCATTATGTGAGCCATTAGGTTTGAGCGATAGGACTGTATATTCCATCGCGTAAAAAACGTAGGTATGTATGGAGGGTTATCAATTAATGACCCATCTGTCATTCGGACAGTTAATCTGCTTTTGGAGCAGGGTTGTTTATGTGTTTAGGGGATTGTTTGTTTGGGGTGCAGTCGTTAGGGACTTTCAATTTTCGTGGCTAATTTCCATATAGAATCGATTTGGGAATTCGGACGATTTTTGAAGGGATGAAAAATTTGTTATCGTTCTTTATGATCATTAGGAATCAATCGTGAAAATGACTATTTTATTGTGGAATGAAATGATTACAAGGTGTCTCATTCGAAAGTGTTTACCCTCAATGAATCAAGAACGAATCAGAATTTGTGAAAACGCTCAGACAGGTCGATTTTTGATGACAGGTAGACATGATCTGGGATACAAAACTTGTTTCTACTAGCAACCCTCCAGAGAAGGGGTTTCTTTTGAGAGAGCTCAACAAACTTTAGTGAAGATCAAACAATAGAACACGTGCATGGATTTCAAAGTATTTACAGAAAGAAACTGGGTATCTTCAGTGATTTCCAGAAAAAATCGTCACAGAAATCATGAAAACCCAGAAATTCATAGCGATTATTCGATTTTTGTTTCGTAGTGAAGTCTTCGAGAAAATATGATATTTAAACATATTGGAAATGTTCATTGTACGTACAGAAAAACAAAAAGATAATAACAATCACAGCCAAAATTATAGCAATTCTTTTTTTCTCTCCTATTGGTTTGCCCGAATGAACTGAATTTTATCTGGAAAAAAATTAAGAAAAGTTTCTAGCAGGGCTTTTGAGCGCTCGTTCATTGGTGAGGCAATAAAACTATTATCTCAAAATTTCGTATAGGATTCGAAAATGATATTAAATATATAAATGCAAAATCTCAGCACGATCAGGATAATTTTCCGGAAATTATTTAAAAAATGAAATATGTGAAAACTTGACTAAAAAATAACCTAATTCTATGATTCTGATGATGCGACTCTCTTGAAATTTTGCATGAATATTCAGTATATCAATCTTCGTTCACAGAATTTATTTCACTCGAATCGGATATCTTGTTATGGAAAAATGATGTTTCTTTTTTTTCAATATTTTAAATGATTTTTCTATGGTTCTGTTAACGCTATGACCACAAAATTTTCATGAGGCTTACAATGGGCATCTTGCATGTGGCCGCATAATTTCAATTCGAATGGTTTCGTTTCGTCTGAGAGATTGAGGAACAAAAATTTTTAATGGTCATATTTTACGGAACACCCTGGACGATATGGCTGGTTAACGAACTTAAGTGAGGTATTTGAAAGCCGAACTCACCCTCAAAATTTCAAGTCTCTAGGACAATCCCTTCGAAAGTTATCGTGCTTACGGACGGTCGGACAGCCATACGGACAGAATTGAATTTTACCAGAAATTCGTCAAAAGGGTTTCGAACCCTATCGTTTGAGACCATTTTCGGTACAAAATTTGAAAATCACAGACATTTGTGCAAAACGATATAGCACTTGTTTGAGTGGAACGAGCGCTTAAAAGTATATTCATTCGAGAACCTGAGTTAGTAAGAATTCCGCAGTCGCAAATTAATCCACTGGAAATTTCCATCACCCTGTAAGTAGGTACATAAGCTGAAATATTCTCGTATAACCAACGAAATCGCTAACGTTTGTACTTCATTATTCATACAAGAAAACTGGCACATAAGTAACATGAATATAAAATAGAACGAGAACCCTCCCTAGGGCGAACGTTCTCTAATATCGTCCTCATTATCATTTCCATTTATATTTGATTCTTCCAACATGGAAGCCCCATTTTGACATTAATGGTCCCGCTGAGTTCTTTCTGGGTTTCGGTTCGCCTTCCTAATGAGATGAAAGAATTCTACGGTTAGTTTCGCCATCATTCTTGAGTTCAAACGTTTGAATTTCCTAGAGATGAGCATTAAGAGGCATGATCTCAGTTTATGGGTATTCAGAAGAAATATGATCAAGATGATTATTATTATTAGAACTGGGGTCGTTATGAATAGGTTAGACTACCTGGCAACGCGACCATGTACACTGCGCAAAAAACATAACGCACATTATGAAAATCCCAAATTTATTCTACAACTGAAGGTGTTTTCAATGATAATTATTTTCATCAGAATTATGCATGCATATGTTATCCACTTTCAACGTTTTTCTTCAATACAGATGTTTTTCCCAGCAGGAATAAAAAAGATGAGAGTATCAGATTTTGAATGTATTGGCTCCATTCTGAAATCAGTTATTCTCGATCAATTCTATAGTGATCAATATTTTTTCCTTCATCTGATTTTCTACAATCGATCGCTATGCAACGCGAAACACGCAATTTGACCCAAGAGGAATATGCTCAAGCGGTAGTTTTGCAAGAAGAAGGGTGGACATACCCAAGAATTGCAGAAAGGTTTGCAGTTTCCCATACAAGTGTGTCCAGAATGTTTCAGCGATTCAGGGAGACAGGTATGAATATCCGAAGACCAGGACAGTGTAGATCATGAGTAACAACTGCCATTCAAGAACGTTACCTGGGAGTTTTCTTCGTTGAGACAACGTTTTGCAACCGCTCGCCTCCTTCAGAATCAGCTTGAGCAAACTCATGGGGTGCAATTAGCACTCAGACAATAACAAATTGACTCAGAGAATATGATTTAAGGCCTCGTGTCTTGGCAAAAGGCACAGCTCTTACCCCAGCCGATCGAAGGGCGCGTTTGGATTTTGCGAGAGAGCATATCCATTGGAAAGAGGCTGATTGGGAAAGAGTTCTCTTCACAGATGAGTCTAGATTCTGTCTCTACCATTGTGATCGACGTTCCCTTGTATACAGACGTGCACATGAATGATATGCTCACTGCAATTTTCTGAATACTACTGGTTTTCGGGGAGGATCGATTATGGTATGGGGTGAGATATCTTTGACTGCTCTCACTGACCTAGTGGTGGTTGATAATGGAGCTATGAATGCTGATAGGTATATAAGGAACATTCTTGAAGAGCATGTAGTGCCATTTGCCCCATACATTGATCAAAATGTCATTTTATGGACGATAATGCCAGACCCCATCGTGCGCGCATGGTTCAGGAGTACTTTGAAGAGGTAGAAGTCTCTCGAATGTAATGGCCGCAAGAAGTCCAGATATCAATCCGATTGAGCAGGTTTGGGACAACCTCAATAGAAGGCTGAGAAGTTCAGAAAATCATCCAGCTACTCCTAATTACTTAGGAGGAATCTGGGAAGGATAAAATCAGAACATTTCAAGATCACTCATCTTGAGTATGAACCGTCGCTGCCGAGCTGTAATTAACGTAAGAGGTGGAAATACCAAGTATTGAATCACTTATCAGCATTCCAGTATTATGAACAGTGTTTAGTTTCCTTCTTTCACATAAGATTCGGTGAAATCCTGAATTTTTCTTCCATTTAATGTGTTTTTTTCGTTCAAAACCCGAGAACACATACAAAATAAGTTATAAAGTCATGTAGAGTTTACTTTCCTTAAAATTGAAATTTTTAGAATGTGCGTTAATTCCTTTGCCCAGTGTAGTTCCTTCGTTCTCTACTCTGCTTCTTTATGGAAATATTAGGAGCTTTTAAATTGCTTTGATAAAACCGACAACATCCTCAGGAGTCTTTCCAATATCATGTATTGAAGTCAAGATGATACATTTGCTATTCACCAGAATAAGAGGGCTTGTTCACCACACTCATCGTCAAAATTCATTAATCCTTTCCGAAAATGATTGTAACCACAATTTTAATCGTGGCTATAAGAGTAGCTTCTAACGTAGACTTTCTGATGGCACAATCAACACAGATTCGATAGTTGCAAAGTGATCTCTCATGGAAAAGAAGTAGCTCTATGGAAGACCCTTTGTATAATTTTCAAATATACCAACTGAATCATAGGCTTTCAACACTTATCGGAAAAATAATCTATCCAATCGTTGAAGTTTGTTGATTCATATATATGTTATTTCAGGTCCGATTCGATTATTTTTTTTTCAATTGTAGGTATGTTCATTCTTAATCAACCATCAGTTTTGAGTTTCAATAAAACTCGGCGTACGTCATTTTATACAGAGTGAAACAAAGCTGTTATTTCTACCCTCATTTCAGAACCACCTCTGGCGTATTCCAGTAGATTTGAACTCAATTGAGTTTGTTTTGGATGCTCTTGGAAATTTTGGTTTATTTTCATTAGGTTAGAACTTTCGTTGAATTTGTTAAAGTACTGTTATAGCCTTAGCGAATTCAATGTTCCACTGAAAAGCCGGTATCTCTAACAAAAACTGAGCTATTGTTGAAAGTAAAGAATGAATTGTCAAGAAAAGATGTGTCTTGATGATGAAATAAGAAATCACACAACGGAACAACTGGACACACTAGGGGTGGTTCCAAACAAATGTTGTTTCACCCTGTATAAAATGAAATTCTTGAAATTCAAAACTGATAATTGATTACCAATGAACATACCTACAATTGAAAAAATAATTCAATCAAATCGTACTTGAAATAACATATTTATGGATTAACAAACTTCATCCAATTTTTGGGTGAATCGATTATTTTGCCGGTGTGTCAAGGTCGAGTTAATATAACAATAGTTGATATTGTCTGAATATTGTAATAACGCTTCTGAACCTCTTATGTCATTTCTGAGGACAAGTCAATTTGTTCCTGAGATAAACGTGCAATAACAAAGATAATCCAATTTTTCCAGAACTCAAAGCCATGAACCATTCAATTTTCATCCATTCTTTCACAATCCTCCATTATATCACTGCAAGAACCCCTTCGGCTCGCAACTCCAGCATCTAAATCCTCCGACAAACCAATTATTACAAAACTTCAAAACAGATATCTACTTTCGCAGGTCGTGGACCCAGAAAGTAAATCCGAAGAGACTAATGGTCTACAGTTCAAACAAACTCCCGAGAAGAAACTTGGCAGGCGCGGAATCCGATGAGGCGACATTGTTTCTATTCAATTCGGGACTCCGATTGAATTTAAAGTGAATTTGAATCGTCCGCGGGGGCTGTGGGGTGGTTCTTTGAGGGGTAACAGGGTTCGCTTTATTTTCTTTCCGATTGCAATACAAAAGATGTCGTAGAAAAGAGTTACAGTCGATTGGGGTTGGTTTATACTGAACGTCAGTCTGCAAATTCCGACATTTTGACAGCTGTTACTTTGAGAGATGTCATTTCAAGACAAAAGACGTGTTGAATATATAGTGTGTTTGGCCATGACTTAGCGATAATTTAAAGGCATCAAATATACCTACTATTATCGACAAAAACACCCAAATTTGAAAGTTTACTAGTTTTGGAGTAGCCCTCATTTCAAATTTACTTTTTTATTTTCGCTGACCCTTCCAAATAATATCGATTTCTTTGGACATAAAGGTCCTACAGATGTGAAAAAAATTTTTTTAAAGATGATACTACCACCTTTCATTGAAGTTTAACAATATAAAACATTCAACTTGATAACGTCATAAAAAATTCTTTAGAAAAGTTCATAGTGAAAATATGTACTGATTTTCTCAGTAAATCCGCAATAGTACAAGAACTGTCACTTTGCTCAAAATGACCGCCTCTGCTCTGTAGACAGGCGGTGGCCTTCATGACGACCTGTCTTGTGTCTTTTGCTCGCGTAGTGATCGTGATCATGTTCGAGCAGCAATAACTCTCAAATTGTGTTACTTACAGATATGATGTGATTGGTGTTTTGTAGCTACTATCCTTGCGTGTTAAATAATTGTAAAAAAATATACTTCAATATGCTAGGTCTTGTACTATTGCGGATTTACTAAGAAAATCAGTACCTACATATTTTAAATATGAACTCTTTTAAAGATTTCTTTTATGGCGTTTTCAAGTTGAATGTTTTTATATTGTTATACTTCAATGAAAGGTGGTAGTATCATCTCTCAAAAAACATTTTTTTCACATCTGTAGGACCTTTATGTCCAAAGAAATCGATATCATTTGGAAGGGTCAACGAAAATAAAAAAAATAAATTTAAAATGGGGCTACTCCAAAACTAAGAGGGTGAACTTCCAAATTTGGATGTTTTTGTCGATAATATTAGGTATATTTGGTGACCTTAAATTATCGCTAAGTCATGACCAAACACACTGTATAAGAGATGATCAGGCAGTACCAGAGGTCTGTAGAGAATATCTCGCGCATCTAAGGTTCTGTTAAACGGGAAAGTTCTTATTCGTTAAAATTCTAGGTTAGTTCTTGTATGGTGAATCTATCAATAGACATAGAATTGACATAATAGCATGTTATGCAACGCATGATTGCTACAAGGTGGAGTTAATAATAGCCATTATACACGAGTAAGTGGTCTGAATCATCGATTGAATCTGATGAGGAGACATTGTCTCTATTCAATTCAGGACCTCCATTGAATTTAAAGTGAATTTGAATCGTCCGCGAGGGCTGTGGGGTGGGTCTTTGAGGGGTAACAGGGTTCGCTTTATTTTCTTTCCGATTGCAATACAAAAGATGTCGTAGAAAAGAGTTACAGTCGATTGGGGTTGGTTTATAAGGAACATCATTTTCGAATTCCGCCATTTTGTCAGCTGTTACTTTGTGAGATGTCATTTCAAGACAAAAGTTGAATATACAATAGATGATCAAGATGCAGATTTTCAAAAGAATCGCATCATCAGAACCATGGAATTAATTTTTTTTTTCCGCCGACCTCGAAATAAAAGGTGCTTTTAATGTGTACGAAATTGAGCATTAATGACCCATTTTAATGCTCAATTTATTTAGCCATTTTAATGTGCAATCCTCATGGCAACCGTACACAAAGTATTCAGAAGCACTACGAGAAATGCCAAAACTCTACTGGAACATAGAAATTCCTTTACGTCAAATGTATGTCTTGTGCGAATTGAGAATGTATTTTAATCAGAATTTATACACTATTCATGTTGAAATCGTCGGAAAAATCTTGTAATAAACTCGGTTATTAATCGAGCGACTAATGGTCTCGAACTATTAACGCGTTCACTCCGCTCACGCATTAAAATATCTTGACCATTAGTCGCTGTCTTTAATAACCTACATAGTTTATTAAATAACTATTAATTATTAATTTTTTTATATATTCATTTTTTGAATTATTTCTAGAATATTACTCCGACTGGGCTGAGATACTGCATTTATATAGTGTGTTTGGTCATAACTAAGCGATAATTCAAGGGCATCAAATATACCCAATATAATCGACAAAAACACACACATTGGGAAGTTTACCCCCTTAGTTTTGAAGTAGCACCCATTTAGAATTTACTTTTTTATTTGAGAGATGATACTACAGCCACTCATTGAAGTGAAACTATATAAAAACATTCAACTTGAAAATGCCATAAAAAATTCTTTAAAAAATTCTAGTTAAAATTTTTCTTAGTGAAACCGCAATAGTACAAGAACAAGCACATTAAAGAAAAGTTTTTTTCAATTATTTAACACGCTAAGATATTAGCTACAAAACAACACTTACCTACGTCATTTCTGTAAGTTACATAATTTGATAGATATTGCTGTTCGAACATGACCATACGCGAGCACCCCAAACTCTTTTTTGTTGCTATAGATCGTCATGAGGACAACTGCCTGTATACATAGCAGAGGAGACCATTTTGAGCAATTTTTATGATTAATTTGTTTGTTTGATCATTGAAAATTATCGAAACTACAGTACTGAGTTTTATTTCATTTTATCAATTTTTATAAGGGTCATGTTCGAACAGCATTTACTTCCTAACTATGTAACTTAGGGAAATTATGTTGATATCGTTTTGTAGCTAATATCCCTGCGTGAAATCACATTGAGAAAAAAAATATACTTCAATGCGCTAATTCTTGTACTATTGTGGATTCATAAGAAAATCAGTACATTTTTCACTATTTTTTTTTAATTTTTATGACATTTTTAGGTTGAATATTTTCATATTGTTCCACTTTGATAAAAAGTAGTTGGATCATCTATCAAAAAACCTTTATTTTTACATCTGTAGATATAGAAATAGTATTTGAAAGAGTCAACTAAAATAAATAAGTTAATTTGAAATGGGGGCCACTCCAAAACTGAGGGGGTAAACTCTCCAATGTGGCAAAAATTAGGTGATATTTGATGCCCTTAAATTATTATCGCTAATTCATGACCAAACACACAGTATATTTGGTATCAATAATGAGGTAATAATGTTATTGCTCCTCCAAAGAACGAGCGCTCAAAAGCTCCTGCTCAGGGCTTTCCTTAAAATTTTCTACATCACATGTTATGACAGCGAAGTTTTTATTGCTTTTTGCCCCAGTTGATATCGAATTATGTTTTGTTCTGTAAATCGTATAAGTGTAGCAATACAGAAAGATCTCTCGATATTTTTGAAAGAACAAAATATATACTTTTTTTCGCAGTATTTCCGAACCACTCTTCCTCACAAATTTACGATCCTATGAAGCGAAACCCTTCATAATCCGAACCCACAACAAGAAGAAATCCATCACAAGTCCGCAAGCAATTCAGAATATTCCTTGTTTTCAGAAAAGGAACTCGCCGAAGTTTTTCTTATTATGTGCTTTAAGCAACCGAGTAAAAAACCTTGTAAATCTTGGCTATTAAAGCGGAGAGCAAAGTTTTCAGAAAGCCTTCTACGCTCCAAGTTTCCGGCCATTTTAATGTATTATGCGGTTTTTCCGTCATTTTTCTGATGCTGGCTGACTTATTGCCACTTAGTTATTTATCATGGCCTTGCATAGGGACGAGAAAGAATTGAAAATATGCGATATACTTTCATACTTTTACATTACATTACAAGCATAGTAGTCGCGTAATAATGAATGATGAAATTTTTTAATATTTCCTCTTGAATACTTCTGGATTGAAAAATTTCACTTGAATACTTCTGAAGGAATTGACATGAACGAAGTGGGGCTTGCGTTCTGATCAATAAAGAACATAGATAGGTCCCAAGCGCGATATCAAGTCAATGAAATTGAGGAGAGTAAAATATGAACGAAAGGCAGAGTCATACAGAAACGAAATAAATGGAAGTTCTTCTTAAACTGAAATCAAGAAAAATTTTTTCAGGAAATGAGTAGCAACTACCTTATAGATATTAGCGATGGTACATTATCTAATAATAGGTTCTCCGAATAGGGGAAACATAATCAAATTAATAACTATTTACTATACATAATCAAACGACGCTACTGTCCTCAACTCTGGAATGTTGCTGGTGGATAAAAATCATGTTTTCTACCGACCTAAACATGTACGAAATCAAACATTAATAATCCATTTTAATGCTCAATTTATGCTATATTTTTATGTGCAATCCTCATGACAACCGCACACACAGTATTCAGAAGCACTCAAAAATGTCAAAAAATCTACTGGAACATAGAAACATAGAAATTCCTTTATGTCAAATGTGTGTCTTATGCAAAATGAGATTGTATTTCAATCAAGAATTCATACACAATTCATGTTGAGATCGTCCGAATAATCTTGTAATCAACTCGTAAATTAATCGAGCGATCAATGGTCTCGAACAATTAACGCGTTCGCTGCGCTCACGTATTAAAATATCTTGGCCATTAGTCGCTGTCTTTAATAACCTAGTTGATTAAATAACTACTTCTCGTGTATTTAGTATCACTGCAAGGTTCATCAAAATGTAGAATCACGAAAACTGGCGCAAGTATCTTGAAAAAAATGAGATAGGTTTATGTTCAAAACAAGCAGGAAGGGGTAATAGGAACACAAAAATCTTCTCTTTCCTTTTGCCTCTTTTTGAGTGCTCGTTCTGCCCAAACGACTGCTATATCGCTTTTCCCAAATGTCTGTGATTTTCGAATTTTGAGCCGAAAATGGTCTCAAACGATAGGGTTTGACTACCAGATAACGAATCCGTGGTCGAATTCGATTTTGTCCTTGAAGCCGTCCAGCCGTAAGCACGATAACTTTCGAAGGTATTTTCCTAGAGACTTGAATTTTTCAGGGTGACTTCGGTTCCCAAATGCCGCGGTAAAGTGCTTTAACCAGCCAAATCGTACAGGCTGTTCCACTAAATGTGGCCATTCAAATTTTTGCTCCTCAATGTCTCAGACAAAACAAAACCAATCGAAATGAATTGTTGCGGTCACATGCAGGATGCTCATTAATAAGCCTTATGCAAGATTTTGTGGCCATAGTAACAGAACCATAGATAATTCAATTGAAATATTGAAAAAAAAGTCTTTATATTTCTATATAAAGATATGAGATTCGAGTGGAATTCATTTTTGTGAATGAAGATTGGTATACTGAATATTCATTAAAAATTTTGTGGCCATAGTGTCACCAGAAACCATAGAAAATACAATTGAAATATTGAAAAGAAGCTTAATCTTTCCATAACAGGATATCCGGTTCGAGTAGAATTTATTTTGTTGATAAAGACTGATATACTGAATGTTGATGCTAAATTTCGAGAGGAACGCATTTTCAGTATAACAGAATTTAATTCTTTTTAATTATTCATATCTTACATATTTCATTTCTTGAATATAATTCCGATTGTGCTGAGATTCTGCATTTATATAATATCTGGTATCAATCTCAGGTCCCATATCAAATTTTGAAGTAAAAGTCTTATTGTTCCACCAATGAACGAGCGCTCGAAAGATACTGCTCAGGGCTTTCCCCATTTTTTCATTGATCTGAAGGTTTTCATCATGAAAATATCAACCTTCTTTACATAGAGGCGAAAGTTCGACAAAGGAAATGTTTGCTCCTTGTTTTGCAAGAGGGCTATGAATAGTTTTCCTTACCAGATAGATATCATCATTTTGTTAGCAATAAAATTAAAATTCAATCAAGAATTCCATTAAAAAACGCTTTTTCTTGCGATTGCCCCCTGAAAAACCTCAAAACTTCTTCATAAAAAGTCAAACTCGGTTTCCCGAATTATATATGAATAATTCTGCTTGGCTCCGCCTAATCACCAAAGCGAATAACTCCAAACCTCCTTTTCTCCTCTATTCCACCCCCTCCCAAATTAATCCGAATAGAATCCGTAATTGAAAGCCAAGCTTTTCATCGACATTTCACTCCTCAAATTACCGTTATCCCAATTTAATAATAAGACCCTCCAGCAACTCCAAGTCATTCCTCCCTCCTCCAAACCTCCCAATTTCCATTCGGTACGTACCTCGTTGGCGGGCTCCAGTCAAAATATTCAAGGGAGTATATTCGGCAATACAAATCTGCTCATTTCGCCAACATTCAAATAAAATTATTCACAATCTTTGCGACGCCTGATTGAATTTTATACTCGGGTTTCATGCGCTGAATATGAAATATCCCTCCCGTTCTCCTGTTGGAGGGGGGGATTGGGAGGTGAAGTTTTTCGCTCTGGTAAGTTCTCCATTAGGAGAGAATCTTGTAGGAATCGATGTCCGTAGGAATGTGGGAAATGGTTTTATTTGTTTTATTGGTATAACTGGGAGTTGGGGAAATAAAGATTGGGGTTGGAGCTGGAAATGATTGGAGTTATTCGCGATTGTTCTTAAGCCGTTCCCAGACAATGCGTGCATTCGACGAATATTCGGCATAAAGCCGGTCCCAGACAATGAGTGTATTTGACGAATGTTCGGCATTGGCGGTGCTTCGCGTAGTGTGTGGGAGCTCAACTTCGGGCCCGATTACTTGGCCCACACGCTATGCGAAGCATCGCCAATGCGAACATTCGTCAAATACATGCATTGTCTGGGACCGGCTTTAGCGGTGCTTCGCGTAGTGTGTGGGAGCTCAACTTCGTGTATCATTCGGCATTGGCCTTCTATCCGAAGCCTTGTCGGTACGGGCTGCACGAACCAAAGGAAGACAAAGTACATTCGCGCACATTCGTGTTAGCTCCCAGACAATATGTTTATCTACGCGTACTATACGGCCTATTCTGTCTTCAATCAGAGTCGTGCGACGTGATTACACGGTTGTTTTTAGGTATTATTCGTTTAGCCTCTCCGCTACTGTTCTATACTGAGGCCTTTGGCGAACGTTTGTCAACAGAATGACGAATGTCGAATATTTCGCGATTGGCACTGCGCCAATCGCAATCTGGAAGGGTACCCGAAGGCGAACTACGAAGGCACATTGGCCGAATGCACGCATTGTCTGGGACCGGCTTTAGGAATACGGTGTGCAATAGTTTTGTCCTAATGTCTGTGAGTTTCGAATTGTCAGCTGGAAGTCAAACATTCAAATGAAATTATTCACAAATTTTTGCGACGCCTGATTGAATTTTATACTCGGGTTTCATGCGCTGAATATAAAATATTCCTCCAGTTCTGTCGTTTGCAGGTGGGGAGAATTGGGAGGTGAGGTGAAGTTTTTCGCTCGAATATGTTCTTTTTAGGCGAGAATCTTGTAGGAATCGATGTCCCTAGGCATGTGGGAAATGATTTGGCTTGTTTTATTGGTTATTACTGGGAAGTTGAGAATTGGGTTGGAGCTGGAAATTATTGTGGTTATTCGTGATTGTTCTTAGGAATACAGTGTACGATAATTTCAACCCAAATGCCCTTGAGTTTCGAATTTTCAGCTGGAAGTCAAACATTCAAATGAAATTATTCGCAATCTTTGCGACGACTGATTGAATTTTATACTTGGGTTTCATGCGCTGAATATGAAATATCCCTTCCGTTCTCCAGTTGGAGGTGCAGGGGATTGGGAGTTGGAGTTTTTCGCTCGAATACGTTCTCCATTAGCCGAGATTCTTGTAGGAATCGATGTCTGTAGGCATGTAGGGCAGGAAAGGGTTTGTTTTATTGTATAACTGGGAGTTGAGGAATTTAAGATTGAGGTTGGAGCAGGCAATGATTAAGGTTTTTCATTTCATTTCATATTCCCAGGGACTCACCGTGAATCAGTTTTACCCAAAAGTCTGTAGGTCTCGAATTTTCAGCTGAAAATCAAACATTCAAATGAAACTATTCACAATCGTTGCGACGACTGATTGAATTTTTAATCGGGTTTCATGCGCTGAATATGAAATATCCCTTCCGTTCTCCCGTTGGAGGTAGGGGGGATTGGGAGGTGAAGTTTTTCGTTCTTGCAAGTTCTGCATTAGGCGATAATCTTGTAGGAATCGATGTCCGTAGGCATGTGGGGATGGTCTTGATTGTTTTATTGGTATAACTGGAAGTTGGGGAAATTAAGATTGAGGTTGGAGCAGGAAATGATTGGGGTTTTTAACGCTTATTTCTACGGACTCAGCGTGAATCAGTTTAACCCAAATGTCTGCTAGTTTCGAATTTTCAGCTGAAAGAATTATTCACAATCGTTGCGACTCCTGATTGAATTTATACTCGGGTTTCATGCGCTGAATATGAAATATACCTACTTTTGGAGGTAGGGGGAGTGGAAGGTGAAGGTTTTCGCTCTGGTAAGTTCTTCATTAGGAATCTTGTAGGAATCGATGTCCGTAGGCATGTGGGGAATGATTGGGTTTGTTTTATTGGTATAACTGGGAGTTGGAGGAATGAAGATTGAGGTTGGAGCTGGAAATGATTGGGGTTATTCGTGATTGTTCTTAGGAATACAGTGTGCAATAATTTTACCTAAATGTCTGTGAGTTTCGAATTTTCAGCTGGAAGTCAAACATTCGAATGAAATTATTCACAATCTTTGCGACGCCTGATTGAATTTTATACTCGGGTTTCATGCGCTGAATATGAATATCCCTCATGTTGGAGTAGGGGATTTGGAGGTGAATTTTTTTGCTCGAATACGTTCTCTATTAGGCGAGATTCTTATAGGAATTGGTGTCCGTAGGCATATGGGGAATGATTGGGTTTGTTTTATTGGTATAACTAGAAGTTGGATGATGAATTAAGATTGAGGTTAGATCTCTTAATGATTGGAGTTTTACAGCGAACAATACATATTTTACCTCACAATCTGTAAGTTCCGAATTTTGAGGTAACAGTCAATTCAATTAAATATATTCACAATCTTAGCGACGCCTGATAGAATTTTATACTCTAGTTTTCTGAGCTGAATATAAAATATTCCTTCCGTTTTCCCGTTGGAGGTGGGGGGGAATCGGCAGGTGAAGTTTTTCGCTCGGGTAGTTCTCCAGTAGGCGGATTCTTGTACGAATCGATGTCGAAAGGCATGTGGGAAAAAATTTGGTTTGTTTTATTGGTAAAACTGTGGGTTGGCAGAATTATGATTGAGGGTTGAGCTGAAAATAATGGTTTATTCGCGATTGTTCTTAGGCAATAGTGTATTCGAATTTTTGAGGTCAAAGTCAAAACATTTAAATGAAATTATCCACAATCTTTGCGATGCCTGAATGAATTTATACTTACTCAGTTTTTATGAACATGAACATGAACATGAAATATCCCTCCCGTTTCTTCCGTGGAGGTGAGGGGATTGGGAATTGAAGTTTTCCGCTCAGCTAAGGTTCCAATTAAGCGAGATTCTTGTAGGTTTCGATGTCGTGGAAATGTGGGGAATGTTTGGATTTGTCTTATTGGCATAACTGTTAGTTGGGGAATAAAGATTGAGATTGAAGCAGGCAATTGTTCAATTTTTTGCGATTTTTTTAGGGATATAGCGT
>JACDNR010000404.1:0-28775 GCA_013421045.1 Propylea japonica | reverse complement strand
TTTAATGAAATTTTCAATGGATTAGTTTTCAAAATAAACTTTTCATACATTTCTGACCTTTGTTTTTGCTGCACCCAACATTAACCAAGTGAAAATGGGTAGAAACGCGGTTTACCCGGGGTAAAGTCCGAAATAGTTTATGTCGGTTATATTTCGTACTTTACCCATGTTCTTGGGTATTCGCAGTTTACCCGGGTAAACCTAGGTTTACCCGTTAATCTAACTTTACCGTAACACATACATAGAAATTTTATTATGTCAAATATTAGTCTAGTGCAAAATGAGAATGTATTCTAATCAGGAATTCATACCCAATTCGTATGAGATCGTCGAAAAAATCTTGTAATCAACTCAGTTATTGATAGAGCGACTAATGGTGTCTAATTATTAACGAGTTTCCTCCACTTAAAAATATCTAAAATATCTTGACCATTAGTCTCTGTCTTTAATAACCTAGTTGATTAAATAACTATTTTCTCACAGGGGAATCGTTTAAAGGAAAGAATAATTTCGAAAAATATCCGCGGGTTGTTTTCTTAGTGCTGATTATCACGAACAAAATTTTAACGTCATATTCTCACAAATAACAGAAAAAAGTTTCTGTAGAGATCTAGATGCCATTCGAAATACTTTTGTTCGAATTTCTATTATGTCTGAGAGCCATATATTGACTGTATGGCATCTTGGATACCTTGTATATTATTTCGACAGTGTTGTTCAAATTAAATTTTTTTTCAGTGTAGACGGCACACTAGATCTGTTGCCGTCACGGATGTAAGGAAATCTTAAGGAGCCCAGGGCACCTCTGCCCCCTGCGTTACCGACGACCGTGAGACCTGGGCAAAAAAGTTGACTTCCTTCTATCTGTTATTGTTTCGCAGTCGATTTGGGAATGTTTGGAGGTTTCCTTATCTTTGTTACAAAAATGGTGGGGGTAAGTTTCACAAGCATCAAAACTCATTATTAAACGATGTGGTTTAACGCGTTGTATCGTCATTAAATCATAGGGTAAACCCGGATAGATGCCTCAGTTGGATAGATGCCCCATTTTCAAAATACCTAACTTCCGAAACACGTATCAAAAAATTAATTTTATGAGTAGCTGCTACAGTCACCCTGGATCTTAGTTTTGTAAGGGTTATTGTAAAGTGAAGCCGTTTTTCGCAAGTGTGTGCGATCATCTCAGCAGCGAACTTCACAAACATGCCAAACTTTCAGAGATAGGTATTTGCCGCTGTATAACTTTTGAAGTGGTTATAAATTCATTAATTTTTTTATTACGCCAACACAGTGTTTCATTGAGTGTACATCTGAGTACCAATAGTTTTGTTTCTTCTTAATTTATTAAAAAATCATCTATCCTATCGAAAAGGATAGTTGCCCTGATTTTTGAGGATAGGTGCCCCTTAGGACATCTTAACTAAAACCATATCTTCTTAGCAGTTTTTCGATTCCTTGTGTTATTTTGATTTTAAACTTGAGTCCTGATCATTTTTGTTGAGACTTATCATTTAATTAATTAACATGAATGTGTGGAATAATGCTTTATGTTAATATGAAGAATGCAACTTTTCGTTTTATACATATATGCTTTGAAATTCAATTAAAATGCACAATTGTTTTAATTCGATCCATGTTACGTACATAAATTTGCTGTTTTAAGCATAGAAAATCTCATTGTATATAGTTGGGTGTTTGGTTCACACAGTAAGAAGAGCATCTATCCCTCCCAGTATTTTCATGGTAGGGCAACTATCCATACTTGTAGGCAACTATCCCCAAAAAAAGGGTTTACAAAAATCAAATTATTGTGCAATTTGGGATTGCTATGTCAGAGAAAAGTCTCAGTATTCCAAATCGAATAATAGGGATTCCTACACTCATAGAAATTACACATATAAAATCAATATTTTCAAAAATATGAAGCAAATTCAAAAAATGGGGCATCTATCCGGGTTTTTCCCTACACAATCTAAGCAGGGAATAATATTAATCCATTAAAAATCCACCAATATCAACTCATACTTCGGAGCTAATCTCGTCCCCGTTCAGAGTTAATACAAGGAAGTATATTAAACAGAGCATCCATGGAACTATTTCGTCCTATTGGGACTCATCAGCATGGAGAATTGATTATAATCCTGAGCGTCTCCACGTCGTTGACTGAAGATAATAATTTGCAAACTGCAAGTACGCTTCGGTCAATACGACAAAAGGTAAACATCTCGCCACTTCCTTCAGGGTTCATGTCATGGAAGAAGGTTTTTCGTATGGATCTACAACATAGATCCGAAAGATATATGGATCTTGACAAGAAACCATTATACCTCCTCATGGCTTTCTTACAGGACACTGTCGCCTCCGGAAGCACCTGTTGAGGGGGTGGGATAATCGGACACTGACGAGTGTAGGTTCTGTGGGAAGAGAAAGAAACCCCCATTCACCTATTCATGGAATGCTTTGTCATTGCGAGCCTATGGAGAGAATTCCTCGGGCTTGAAACTTGTAAGAGTGAGGAACTTGACTCGTTGATGCCTTCACAGATAGTGGATTTTATCAGATCTCTGGAACTGGAAGGCGAGCTGTGAAGGATGTGATCAGAACAGCTCTGTGTGGGGGCACATAGATCTTGAGGTCGCAGTGAACTGTAACCCCTTTTAAATTATAACTATGGATCTACAGAGATGGCGTTTTCAGTATAATAATACACGAAAATGAGTGCCATTTCGTATTAAATGTCTTAGAATTCATCATAATGCAGAGCCATTCTCCATGCTATTGAGTGGGACGAAATAGCAACCGAGTAATATTATTCTCCGCTTACATTATATTAAAAGTTATTTTTTCTGTTGACTATTCACTTCGACTCAATTCCCACCAACCAGATACGCGCAATTTTTAATTACAAATTGTTTCTGGATGGAAAACTGTAATGCAGCAGCTGTCTGCAGTTTTTTCCAGATTACCGGCGGCATAGCTTGATAGTTGTTAAACCCAAAAATGTATAATACCTTTGAAAACCAAAGTAATCTGTTATTTATGTAGTCTTGCCAAATGCCATTCGGCTATTCATTTTTTCTGCTTCTTGTTGAAATATTACTTAGCAACGTGTTTTTTCAAATTTTGTCGAAGAAAATAACCTTCTGATTTTACTCACGAAAATCCTGACCCTCCGAAAAAATTTCCTTTTTCGCCGGACCAAAAAACTTTTTATGTATAGTACGTTCACGAAAGCTTGAGCCGTCGGTTGGCCATGACAATTTGGCATATTCCACTATGTATATTAAAATTTTAGGTTATGTTGTTAATTTTCTTACAGATTGATACGCAATGTTGTCAATATTGCATAGAGTTTCTCTGGTAATTCGCAACCTCTTCGGACAAGGCCGGGTACATTCGGCAACGTTGACTTTATTATACGTTATGACAGCAAATACTGTCAACTTCAAATAAATGAACAAACGCCTACTATACGCTCAAACTTCCCTGAATGGACTATTTCATAATTTTTTGACCAATAAGAGGAATTGTACTCCGCCTGATCCTGCTTTCTTACCTGTTTGGGCCTCCAACTCTAGAGGGCTTCCCAGCTATCCAAAGTTTTTCTGTTTTCTTGGAGAAAACTGTTCGTCTTATGATTTATTACAAACTTCAAGAATTGCACCCCGCTGATTGTGCTTTCTTATTCGTTCTCTTCCAATCCACCATCTGGCAATTTTTTTCAATCATTCGCATTGCAATTTTACGCCCTATTGATAATAATTGTAGGTACGCAGATGGTCTTGTGACTAACATTTGAGATTGATAATAATCAATTGTTACTGCAACCTTTCTCATTTCTTCCTTTCGACGTTTTACGCGAATATTCCACAATGTGGGGAAATTCAGGCATTTCCATAATATGTAACTACAAGTACAGTGGCGCAAAGCGAAATGTGATTAATTTTTTTCCTTTTGTAAATGTTGTTCCCCAAAGGATATCTATAACTATGTCAAACTATTCGAACTGTCGTTGACAACAACATAATTTATTGAGGTAATTTCCAATAAACGGAACATGAAATACTTATAACATGATTCGAAATTTAAGGAAGATGACAAAGTATTCAACTTCAAACTACGTGCTGATCTTTCGTTTGAATGAACCTGCGAAGCTTTTGGATTTGGATTTGAACTAGAGAGTGTTTCGAATTGCGCGTGATGTACGACATTCATAAAAATGGCTTCGAATCTACACCTTACAACAACTCGTTCAAATTGTTTAACTCTTTTATGAAAATCAGCGTTCTGTGAGAAGTGTTTTTAGAAAATTACGTGAATTTATGGTTTATATAATCGTCCATTTGGAAGCATTAGTGGTCGAATTATTAAGAAATTTCAAGAGACACGTTCGGTGGAAAATGAAAAAGTGAAAAGTACAGTCGTACCGGTCATTCACAAGAAAATATTGATTTGTTTCGTGAAGGTGTTGCTGATGACCCTGATATGTCCATTAGGCGACGTTCACAACAAGTTGGACAAGTGAGTCCACCACACGGCATATTTCACTCAAGGATTCAGCTCTGAAGGCATATAAGGTTCAAATACCACAGGAAAAAAAACCATTAAGTCATTTAAAATCATTTCCTGAAACTTAAATTACCAATAAAAAAGTTTCTGAAAATGAATGCAAATTATGTGTTTTTATAGTCTCTTCACATTATATAAAAGTATAGAATGGAGTATTACTCGCAACAGCAGAATAGCTTTTCCGCAATTTTCTTTCCTGGAGCAACAGAAACAGTGGCTTGATGATTATCACGTGATATATTTGCCACCATTACTCTTTTGTGGTTGAAAATAAACTAGGGTCGGACAACTCCTTTGACTAGTAGATTTCTCAGGATATTCTCAGGAAATTAAATAAATCAAACTTCAGAGCCAGGCCAGCCTCAAATTTCCGAACGGGATCTTAGATGTCCTTTCAGGACCCGTAGAAACAGCCCGAGGATATTACGCCTAAAGGGGTTGAGTGAAGCGTATTTTTCATGGTTGAGGTTTTGTTATGGCGAGCATGGATTGAACTATATCGATCTCAAGTATTTTAATCGTCTAATCGATGCACTTAAAAGGTACTAAACTGAAGTAAATCTTTTAATGTTACAATTGATACCTTCGCCCTATTAGGATTGAAATATATGATTTAAGAATTAGGTTGTCAGTAGAAACAATTAGATCAGATAAAAGCGTTAAAAGATATACAACAAATAACATATAACATAAGAAAGAAGAAGAGAGTAAGATTCAATCGAGTAAAAAAAACGTGATGTGAAGTAAGAAGCTTTCATGCGCTTGTTTGTGTAAAAGGTGATAAGGTGGCTATGATTCGAATTTAAATACCACGAGACCTATTAATGTTATTCTTTCAACTTTTCTTGTCAAATTCAAACCATACCTTGAAAATTTTGAATTTTAGGGTGTAGGGTCGTAACAGTATGAACGAGTGATCATCAACTCTGGACATTTGGGATATTGGTTAAAATATAAATTTATTTTGTTAATACCAACAACAATACATCATTAAATATGTAATGAGAGTTTGAAACAATCTAGTAGGGAATATAATTTTCATTATTGAATCTTACTCTTTTTCTTCCTATAGATATAGGTACCTATACTATTATGCATTGGATTCGAACTATCAGAAAAAAAATCATACTTTTCTTTTCAGATTTAGCATTTTCGGATAAAAAATGAATGTTTTTTGTTGTGGAAATAAAGTAGGGTTGAATTTTTGTATACTTGTATTTTGGTCTGTATCGAATATATCCGGACACAAAAATAGTTTACCATAAATTGCAAACAGCAATTCATAGCTGTTATTTTCAAGGGTTTGAATTTACGTAAAATGATGAAAAAGTATTCTACCATACTTTTCTTGGTTCTGGAAAATCGTTCAAAAGTTTCGGTGGTAGTTTTTTAGGGGCGTTAGTCAGAAACAAAATTTTAACAACGTTTTTGCCATTCAAAAAAACGTTTCGTTAAAATTTTCTACTATGCCTGGCAGAGATACTGGCTGAATGGAACATTTTGGACACCTTGTGTAATTGTGGTCAAACTTCCAGTGATGTATCGAAAAGTTTCTGATGTATCCCATCTTCCGAAAAAATATTTGATGAATTTTCTATTCTTAGGATCATGCTATATAAAAAATTCTGACTCAATCGGAGTTATAGAGTTTCGAAGTTTTATTTTTTGAACATAATTTTACATTATGCTGCTCAATAACGATGTATGGACAGCGAAATGAAATAAAGAAATTTCAAAAAGTTCAAAAAGAAGGTGAATTTCAAAGTAGCTACCTACATATAAGAGCATCGATGAAATCAGTTATACAGAACCCTGGGCTTGTTCTAAGAAAAAATATGCTGTTTTTTCTTTTGAAAATTACAATTTCTTCGAATAATGAAGTTTATCATTCTGGTAGTTTTTTATTGATGGTTTGCATCCAATGCGCAATAGTACATATCGGAAAAAATTGATCAATGATTATTTCCGAAAAATTGGTTAGGAATATCATTACAAATGGGTCGAAATTTGATTTTGAGGTGAAACTTTGATTGATTGAAATTCTCCGTGATCATATTCGATAGAGTAAGTGTCGTTTGATATTGACGTAATCAATCACCATTGTACACAACGTCATACAAGTTGAATTGCAGTATCTAATAGTTTCATTCAATCATTTCCAGTTCATATTTTCGACAAACCCTGAAAATTCGATCGGCCATAGATTGCGGTCGTACGAATTTTGACATAAGCTTTCTTTTTATTTTGAAAAAAATATATTAAAAATTCGGATTTGTTGTTTTCAGAACGAAAGGTTCTTCAAGATCCCTATGACTTCGTTTGGAATATTTTGAAACCATGGGATATGGAAATCGAAGTATTGTTGTCATACAAGTTCAATCCTTGTTACGAAAAGGAAGAAAGTTCAATTGATATCGTGTTTGAAATACACTGCGCTTTTATCAGAATTATGCATGTATATGATATCCACTTTCAAGGTTTTTTTCAATACAGATGTTTTTCCTAGCAGAAATAAAAAATATGAGATTATCAGATTTTGAATGTATTGGCTCCATTCTGAAATCAGTTGTTCTCGATCAATTCTAGTGATCAATAGTTTTTTTTCGTTTGATTTTCTACACTCGATCGCTATGCAACGCGAAACACGCAATTTGACTCAAGAGGAATGTGCCCAAGCGGTAGTTTTGCGAGAAGAAGGGTGGACATACACAAGAATTACAGAAAGGTTTGGAGTTTCCCATACAAGTGTGTCCAGAATGTTGCAGCGATTCAGGGAGACAGGTATGAATGAAGACCAGGACAGGGTAGACCACGGGTAACAACTGCCATTCAAGAACGTTACTTGAGAGTTTCTTCGTTGAGACAACGGTTTGCAACCGCTCGCCTCTTTCAAAATAAGCTTGAGCAAACTCATGGAGTGCAAATTAGCACTCAAAAAATAAGAAATAGCCTCAGAGACTATGGATATAAGGCCTCCTGCCGCGGCAAGAGGCCCAGCTCTTACCCCAGCCCATCGAAGGGCGCGTTTGGATTTTGTGAGAGAGCATATCCATTGGGAAGAGGCTGATTGGAAAAGAGTTCTCTTCACAGATGAGTCTAGATTCGGCTTTTACCATTGTGATCGACGTTCCCTTGTATACAGACGTCCACATGAAATATATGCTAAGTGCAATTTCCTGAATACTACTGGTTTCGGGGTAGAATCGATTATGGTATAGGGTGGAACTTCTTGACTGCTCGCACAGACCTAGTGGTCGTTGATAATGGAGCTATGAATGCTGCAAGAAGTCCAGATCACAACCCGATTGAGCAGGTTTAGGACAACTTCAATAGAAGGCTGAGAAGTTCAGAAAATCATCCAGCTACTCTTAATGACTTAGGAATCCAACTCAGAGAAATCTGGGAAGGATTAGATCAGAACATTTCAAGATCACTCATTTTGAGTATGAACCGTCGTTGCCGAGCTGTAATTAACGCAAGGGGTGGAAATACCAAGTATTAAATCACTAATCAGCATTCCAGTATTTTGAAAATTGTTTATTTCTCTTCTTTCACATAAGATTCGGTGAAATCCTGAATTTTTCTTCCATTTAATGTGTCTTGTTTCGTTCAAAACCTTCCCGAGAGAACATAAAAAATAAGTTATAAAGTCAAAGTAGAGTTAACTTTCATTAAAATTGAGATATTCAGCATGTGCGTTAATTTTTTTTGCGCAGTGTAATATGGAATGAATCCACCATACATTTTAGAGTTTCCATACATATTTGTGTACATGCAAAGGATGTCGAAATATATCGTTCGATAACGAAACATAATTATTACCCGATATTGAAGCTGTCGATGAAGGGTTCAAGTGATAGAGAGATGGGGATGTCTCCGTGCTATTAATCGCAGCCTAATTCAATTTTAAGAACCATTTACCCCGCTTTGGAACCTCTATTGCTTTGTTGGAAAGGTCTGGCATATGAAAATTTCAAACAGTTCACAAGATTATATCATGATAGGAAAAAAACTCATATATTCGTTATAATATCAGTTTCAAACCACAATTCGAAAAGAATCTGAAAGGCAAAGCTGAAAGGAAACTGTTGTATCGAGAAACCATAAAAGAAAAGAAAGCCCTGAGCAGGTGCTTTTGAGCGCTCGTTAATTGGTGGAGCAATGGTGCTATTACCTCAAAATTTTGTAAAGAACTTCAGATTGATTCTAAATATATAAAACAAAATCTCAGCACCATCGGAGTAATATTCTGAATATTATTCAGAAACATAAATATGTAAAAATTTGACAATTAATAGTTATTTAATCAACTAGGTTATTAAAGACAGCGACTAATGGTCAAGATATTTAATGCGTGAGCTGAGCGAACGCGTAAATAGTTCGAGACCATTAGTCGCTCGTTTAAAAAACCGAGTTGATTACAAGATTTTTCCGACGATCTCAATACGAATTGTGTATGAAATACATTCTCATTTTGCACGAGACTTACATTTGACATAATACAATATCTATGTATCTATGTTCCAGCAGAGTTTTGACATTTTTCGTAATGCTTCTGAATACTTTGTGAACGGTTGCCATATAGGGATTGCACAATAAAATAGAATAAATTGAGCATTAAAATGGGTCATTAATGATCAATTTCGTACACATTAAAATAACCTTTTATTTAGAGATCGACGGAAAAAAAATTGAATTATATGGTGATGATTCGATACTCTTGAAGTTTTACATGAATATTCGGTATATCAATATTCATACCAAAAATAAACTTCACACGAAGTAGATATCTTGTTATGGAAACGCATAAATAGAGATTCTTCTTTTTAATATTCCAATTGAATATTCTACGATTCAGATGATGCGATCTTCTTCAATTTTGCATGAACATTCAGTATATCAATTTTCATTCACAAAAAAAATTTCACTCGGATAGGATATCGTGTTATTGAAATATGGAGGTTTTCCTTTTCAATATTCCAATCGAATTTTCTATGGTTCTGTTTATACTTTGGCCCCAAATTTTTGCACGAGGCTTATTGAGAACATCTAGCATTTGCCGCAAATTTTTATTTCGATTAGTTCGTTTTGTCCGAGATATTTAAAATCAAATATTTTGAATTGTCATATTTTATGGAACACCCTGTACGATTCAGCAGGTTAACAAACTTAACCACCGCGTTTGCAAACCGAACTCAACCTGAAAATCTCAAGTCTCTAGGCCAATCCCTTCAAAAGTTATCGTGCTTACGGCCGGCCGCACCACCGCACGGCCCCAAGGACAGAATTGAATTTGACTACAAATTCGTCATCAAGGAGTCGAATCCTATCGTTTGAGACCATCTTCAGCTCAAAATTCGAAAATTATAGACATTTGGGCAAAACGATACAATATTCCTAGAAAAATTTTTAGGTTTTAACTCACAGTCTCAGAAACAGAAATAATAAAAAAAAATTCAATTAAGATGAAATGCTCCGGCGTAAATACTTGCACTTATTAGTCAGGAGCAACATAAACAGGGAATATTTTAAACACAATTTTTTTATTTTTGTGTCTCATTCATTGGTTTTGTTCTGATTAGAATGGATCTCAAATCATTTTGTGTTCTGAAAACAGTTCTTATGTTGAATTTGGAACCGATTTTTCATATTTTTTTTGAAAAGCCGGGAATATAAGGAATGCCCTCAAACAAATTTGGTTGTTCT
This sequence comes from Propylea japonica, assembly GCA_013421045.1. Lineage (NCBI taxonomy): Eukaryota > Metazoa > Arthropoda > Insecta > Coleoptera > Coccinellidae > Propylea > Propylea japonica. The sequence goes on along the minus strand of JACDNR010000404.1, from coordinate 18,500 downwards.
TGACGGTTTCAGTTTGTACTTGATCATCATTAGAATTTGAGTAGATATTTTTCGTGCTGAATTTGAAATTGTTCTTTCTATAAAATTTGGTGGGTATTGATCATCTAGTAGAAACTCTTAATAAAGGCAATTTCATATTTCTAATTTCAGATGTAGATGATATACTCGTAGCACTCGTTTAAGTAGAACGAGCGCTCAAAAAGCATAGGATTATTTCCTTTTGAAATTAAAAATCGACGGCTCCGAGGATTTTCCTTAATAATTCTTTGTACAAGAATAATCAACGAGTTACTCTACTTTTTTGGCACACTGTATATTTCAAATCATTTGATAAAGATCATGTCAACTTTTAAAGCTCCATTTCGTCTAGACTTTCGACACCTTAAACATGATCTAGGTACTGTATGACAAATTACACAGGTTGTTTTATGGTTTTCTTGGTCTTATCTTTCTCGTAGATATCAGAATGTTCTACTGAATATTGCCCACTAGCTTTAGGTGTTTCACAGGGTTCACATATATTATGTTCAAAATTAAGATCAACAGCGTTATCTCACAAGTGCTCATTCGAAGCTTGTTGAATATGCTCTGAATGAAAACCATAAGTATTCACGTCAACAAAATGTAAAAGCTCCAATCCACAGGAACGCTAATCCGGTTAACCCAGCATCCGGAATAAAGTAGCCGCTGGCCGCAAAAAAATCGTTCACCCACTCAAATCGAACATAATCGAATATTGTCTCAGATAATATACCCAAAGATGATTCACTGATCTTTTTTCCAGTTACCCTGGCGTAATTCTATTAGGGAACGCTAAAACGGCAATCGGAAAGGATCAAAGACGGCACCGGAGCACTCAGCGGGACCTATCGGATTCGCCTTTCCTACCCCTCGACCAAAGCGGATGAAGATTTCTCGAAATATTAAATGAATTCTGCTGCAATTAGTATGGCCCGATTCTTTTATTTTCCGCAGTCGAACGTAATGGTCTTACGACAGCGAATAAAGAGACACTTCGGGTGACTTTGCTTCCTGTTCTTTGACTCATTGGGGTGTAGGATCGGAAATGATATTTACGCTGACGAGAAGATGCTATTTCAGGGGGGTGAAATCTGAAAGAAGTAGTTACTTAAGGGGCAATCTGGATCTTGCTACTTTCGAGACAATACGACCGAAGATTGATCCATCTACAGTCGCTGTGGATATGTCTTAAGAACTGTGTTATACATAATATATGGAAAATTTCTGTGTGTGCTTTGTAGTAATTTCTTGCGGAGCTGTCAATCCTATTTTTTTGCTTGCTTCAACTTCTGTTCTTCAAATACGCGGACTATTATTAAATGAACGGTGTTCAAAAATAGTATCCCTGCCACCATCTTTAGTTCTCTACTCCACTCATTCATGGAAACCCAAAAAGGCCGTCAATGTCGTTGACAAAGCTTCTTTGAGTCTTGGACTTTACCTCTTGGGTTTGCAAGACCTGCTTCTCCATATGAATTGTTTTGAGGCCAGCCATTTCTGGACACTTTCCGTTTCTTCGTCTTATGAACAGAACCTGCAAAACTCATCTGCTGACTTTCCCATACGGTACAAATGATATTTGTAACATCAGTGTCCCGTCAGCAGTCCCACCACTACCCGAAGCTCAGCTAGTGACAGCTTCAGGAACTTTCTGGTATAGATAGGTGAAATAATCATGATTTTTGCAGCCTGAGAAAGTCCAGGAGTTTTTTCTACAGAAGGTTATTCTGTTATTCCTCTCCCATTGCTGGACCGCTGTCTTTTATTGTTTTTTTCAGAGCTCATAGAAGGACTCAGGTCCAGCAGATGTTAACCTTGATGCAATTTTTGCAAGTTCATCGGCTTTTTCAATTCCTTCGACACCACAACGCCCTGACACCCACTGTAGAGTCACTTTATCGTTGATAGTTGCTAAATGGTGTTTCGGCACTCCCAGGTCAACAGAGATCCTTCGCAGTGTTTTTACAGAGACCTCTGAGTGGCCTGGCTGTCCGTGGTGATGTAGATATGTGGATTTCTTGAGGTTTTTTCGAGAAACTCCGGAGCGCATATGTACACAGTCAGTATCTCTGTCTGAATAATAAAGGGCTCAATTCACACCATATACCCTAATACCAGTGCCTCTCTGTAATTTTGATGCATCGGTAAACTGTATGGATGGCTTTTTATCCGAACGATTCCCTTTTTAACTCTCGACCAAGCAGATGAAGACTTCTCGGAACAATATTAGTATGGCCCGATTCTTTCATTTTCCGGAGTTGGAAGTAATGGTCTTGCGAAAGCAATTAAAGAAAAAAAGCAAAAATCACACAAACTAAAGTTAAAATTAACAATGAAAGCAGAGGATAATATTGATTGAATAAAATCAACCAATTTTAAACCCATACTTCGGAACTAATCCCGTCAACGCACAAAGAACATGCATAGTGGTAATATCAATCAGAGCATCCATAGATAGCTATTACGCTCTATTTGGGGCTCTTCAGTATGGAGAAGCTCAGTCTGAAAGGCATTCCAGGATACCTTATTTAAAGAATGTCGCCAATCTCTTAGAATAACAGATACAAAACGCCATCTTCTGGAATCCTTATGAACACCTACTTCCGATGCATGAACCTTGAACGAAGAAGCGAGCTAGATGTTCATCCGTGTTTCATACAAACTGCTGGTAGTTCAACTATGTGGATTTAACCTTCAGTCGATGAAGTGGAAAACGCTCGATTAATCTCATAAACCAGACGTGGTCATAATATTACGAAATTAAAATTAACGCGTTAATAAGAACGTAGGTACCTATAATATAAACAATGAAGGCAGAGAATAATATTAATTGATTAAAATCAACCAATATTGAACCGGAACTAATCCCGTCAACGCACAAAGAAAATGCATGGTGGTAATATCCAACAGAGCATCCATAGATTTCGCCCTATTAAGGGCTCTTCAGTATAGAGGTCTCTGAAAATAATAGGAACAAAACGGAATCTCCTGGGATCCTGGGTTCAAAGTTAATGCATCGGAGGTAGGTGTTCATAAGGATTCCAGGAGATGGCGTTTTGTTTCTGTTTATTCTCAGAGATAGGCGACATTTCTTCAAATAAGGAAACCTAGAATGCCTTCCAGACGGAGCTCCTTCATACTGAGCCCCAAATAGGGCGAAATAGCCATTTGTGGATGTTCTGTTTGATATTACCACCATGCGTTCCTATTACCGCGTTAATTTTTTAACTTTTTGTCCTTGAAATCCCTTCGATATTCAAATAAAATTCCCTATCTATAACCACAAGACTTTATCAAACCAGGACTGAATCTTCAAGCGATGAATTTTCAGAACCTTTGATGTTAATGAACTGTCTACAGATCTATCATCTCAAATATCAACTCCATCATTATGATCCGACGTAATACATAATTATCTTCTAGGTTTGTATAATTATACAAAGTAATTTTCTTCCAGGGGCGTTTTTGGTTCCTTACTGCATTATGTTGGTTATCGGTGGTATCCCTTTATTTTACATGGAACTGGCACTTGGGCAATACAATAGAAAAGGAGCAATAACATGTTGGGGGAGGTTGTGTCCTTTATTCAAAGGTGAGTGTGAATTCAATTTTTTTAGATATTTCCAGACTCGACATCAACTTTTCACCTATTTTTATGTTTGTTCTTATCATTAGTAGGAAAACTCTGATATGTCTAGATTATACAGTGTAGGCTATCCATAACTTTCAACCTCGAATTTTGAGCTTTGGGATGGAATAACGAAAAAACGTTCGCACAGGTCGAATTCTGTTGAAAAGGGAGATAAATAAGGGTGTTCAAATGAGTTTGATATGATTACCCCTCTAGCCGGAACTCCTAACAGCTCTCATTTTAGAATAGGGAAAAGGGGTCGAGCAGCACCTTGTTGGAAAGGCAACTCAATGTTCTACATTTTTTTCATCGTTTCATTTACAGAGTGACTCAGTATTCCATCAATAACTTTGACACGCCGAATTTGGATCTTCGAGGTGGGAAAACACTCGAATAATTGAAATTTTATTTACAAGAGGACATGCTAGTGCGTTGAAATGAGTTTGATATCACTAACCCTCTAGTAGCAATTATTTCAATTTAAACGAAAACGCACTAATTACTTTGTAAAAAAATACACTCATCAGAAAATTGAATTGTCTTTCCATCAAGATGCTGCTCGACCTCTTTTCCCTATTCGAAAATGAGAGCTGTTAGGGGTTGCGGCTAGAGGGCTAGTGATATCAAACTCATTTGAACACCGTTATTTGTCCCTCTTTCAACAGAATTTAACCTATCCGAACGTCTTTCCGTTATTCCATCCCAAACTCAAAATTGGGGGTGGAAAGTTATGGAAGGCTCACCCTGTATAAACCGAACACATAAAATGCCAACGAGCATTTCCATTAGGGTAAAATATAGAACTTTTCATGTGGCAACATTAAGGGTATTGATAAATATAGATATACCTCCTATTCAATTATTCACTTCAAATTTCAAGTAAGTAACCTGACAACCGATCAGAACAATGGATGATTGCTTTAATTTTCTGAGGGTCCATTATTTCTAATTTTTTACCGGAATACCAACATTTCAAATAAAATCTTCTGAGTTTCGTACAAGCCATCTTAGACAGACAAAAAACTATAAAACAAAAAGGACCCCGCACATTTTGTATGAGAATTGGCTCCCGGTGGATTTGGCTGAAAATTTTATTCATCTGTCAAATTCGACAGACAAAAATGTTCCGACTGATTTTTTATTGTTGTTTTAGCCAATGAGCATACAATTAGGCGATAATTTTGCATTAGTGCAAATTATCGATTATTCGCACTTGTGCAAAATTATCAGGTCCTTTAAAATAAATGCAGACGTGAATATGAACGTTTATTACTTATTAGAGTAACATGAAAACTGTTGAACGTGCCTGCAATGAATATAAATTATACAATTATCGTCGCCACTGGTGACGGCAATGTGACAGTAACTTACAGCGACACAATACGATTTGATGGATTCACAAAATTTTCTTATTAAATTTAACTCTTGCAATGAAAATGAATCGATAATTTTTGACAAATCTGCTCTCATGCAAGTTAAACTGTAAAAGGCACTCGAGCGCTCCGCGCACTCGTGCTCTTTTCAACTTAACTTGCATTCGAGCATATTTCCCAAAAATTTTCGATAATTTTCATTGCACTAGTTAAATAACAACTGAAAATTTGATATGATGTTCTACTAATCCTTCTGATCAAATGTCTAAATAGTCACGAAGCTGAAAAATTCATACTTCTAGGAATTTTAGCTATTTTTTGTATCCATTATGGCTTACATATTATGGGAATTGGCTCCCGGTGGATTTGGCCGAGATATGATGTTCTACTAATCCTTCTGATCAAATGTCTCCACAGTCACGAAGCTGAAAAATGCATACTCCTAGGAGTTTTCAGCGATTTTTTGTATCCATTATGGCTTACGTATTACCGTTCACACAGAAATGTTTGAAAATATTTCGAATTGACAGAATCTGCTTTCAATAATCACGAAATATTCTCAAACATTTCTGTGTGAACGGTAATACGTAAGCCATAATGGATACAAAAAACCGCTAAAAACTCCTAGAAGTATGCATTTTTCAGCTTCGTGACTACGGAGACATTTGATCAGAAGGATTAGTAGAACATCATATCAAATTTTCAGCCAAATCCACCGGGAGCCAATTCCCATACAAAATGTGCGGGGTCCTTTGTTGGAAATAAATAAATTTGTAATTGAAAGAACTTGTTTTTATCATTCGCAAATAATTCAAAAACTATATGCATGTGAACGAATAGCTGAAGTTCTTTGTACTTTCAAAAAATCGTGCTAAACTTGGAGAAATTTTGTTGCCCTCATTTTTTTCCAAGGAACGATTAAATAACCCACTGAAACATAATCAAATCGCAGGTTGCGAACCGCTCATTCTTTACCTTTCTCCCATTACGAGATTTTCCGTGAAATGGAGAGTGAAATCGGAAAAGTGTGCCTTGAGTGCTCTTTCTGACATAATTCCGATATTACAGTAACATAGTGACCATTTTTTATTGTCCCATTACATCTGCTGAATATTGATGTTAAAATCCTTCGGCTGAGAGCCTCTTGATTCTGAAAAATGCGTTTTGTGACCGCAGAAGATATAGACTTCATATGGTCCCATTCCCACTTTAGCACAATGCATTTTCCGAGACGTTTTCCGTTCCTAGTTTCCGGGGATTAGCGGTAGAGTGGATAATTGAGTCGGAAAAGCCGCTTCTCGACACTGGTCGGAATTTCGTTGGGATTTTCCCTAGATTCGGAGGTTATTTCAGGGAGGCCAGTGATTTTCTAGAATGCTCGCAACTTTTTCATCATAATAAATGCATTCCACACTGCAACTTTACTGTTATGCGTTAGTTTAATTCCGTAGAGTCCTGTTATATTAATTTTAATAGTTGTCTTTCTGGAACAGCACAGTATACAGGGTGTTACATGAGTGTTTGATTTCATTTCCACTTTGGCACAATGCATTTTCCCAGAAGTTTTCCGTTCCTAGTTTCTAGGGATTAGATGTAGAGTGTATTATTGAGTAGGAAAGCTGCTTCTCGATACTGGTCGAGTTTCAGTTGGAATTTCCCTAGATTCGGAAGTCAATTCAGAAAGGCCAGTGATTTTCTAAAATGCTGGCAACTTTTTCATTATAATAAATGCATTCCACAGTGCAACTTTACTGTTATGCGTTAATTTCATCCTGTGGAGTTCTGTTATACTGATTTTAATATTTGTCTTTCTGGAACAGTACAGTATACAGAGTGTTACATGAGTGCTTGATTCCATTTCCACTTTCGCACAATGCATTTTCCGAGAAGTTTTTCGTTGCTAGTTTCCGGGGATTGGCGGTTAGAGTGGATAATTGAGTCGGAAAAGCCACTTCTCGACACTGGTCGGAATTTCGTTCGGATTTTCCCTAGATTCGGAGGTTATTTCAGAGAAGCCAGTGATTTTCCCGAATGCTGACAACTTTTTCATTAAATAAATGCATTCCATAGTGCAACTTTACTGTTATGCTTTAATTTTATCGCATAGAGTCCTGTGTATTAATTTTAATATTTGTGTTTCTCTAACAGTACAGTATACAGATTGTTACATGAGTGCTTGATTCCATTCCCACTTTCGCACAATTCATTTTCCGAGACGTTTTCCGTTCCTAGTTTCCGGGGATTAGCGGTAGAGTGATTTTCTAGAATGCTGAAAACTTTTTCATCATAATTAATGCATTCCACAGTGCAACTTTACTGTTATGCGTTAATTTCATCCCGTAGAGTCCTGTTATGTCAATTTTGATATTTGTCTTTCTGGGGCAGTACAGTATACAGAGCGTTAAATGAGTGCTTGATTCCATTAACACTTTCGCACAATGAAATTTTCGAGAAGTTTTTCGTTCCTAGTTTCTGGGGATTAGCAGTGTAGTGGATAATTGAGTCGGAAAAGCTGCTTCTGTACGCTGGGTCGGGTTTTGGTGTTCCCTAGAGTCAGAGGTTTTTTCAGAAGGCCAGTGCTTTTTATCATAATAAATGCATTCCAACAGTGCAACTTTACTGTTAATTTCATCCTGTAGAGTACTGTTTTATTAATTTTAATGATTCTCCTCCTTAATAGTACAGTATACAAGGTGTAAATGAATAGTTGCGAAAAATCAAGAATTATATTTTTTTTCAAAAAACAGGATGGTCATGTTTTTTTGAGGCATCCATGCTTAGCTACACCTCTTTGAAAACGGCGCTTAAAAAGCAATTTAGAATTTTTTCTAAAAAAAAGTGAGGATGAAATCAGGCAGATTCGGGCTGAAATGCATTCAAAAAGATTTTGGTTGTACTGATTATAATGTGACCCGAACAAAAATGAAGGGATTCTGCTAAGAATATGACCTCCTTATTTGATTTTCCTTGAACAACTTTGCAAATGTTGAGATGAAAGAATGTATTTTTTTCCCATTATTCAAAGGCTCTTTCCATGTAACTCAAGGACAGTGTATGAATATCTATTTCAGCTTATTATCTCTATTGTTTTCAGGTATTGGATATGCTGTTGTACTGATAGCCTTTTACGTTGATTTTTATTACAATGTGATCATCGCTTGGGCTTTAAGATATTTTTTTGCTTCTTTTACGGATTTGTTGCCTTGGACAACGTGTGATAACTCTTGGAATACGCCGAATTGTAGACCTGTAAGTACTACTATATCTTTTGTTATATTTTATGGACGTAGGCATAACAAATCAATTAATTATTACCATTTTGTTCCTGTGAATTTGATCTTTTTGGATATAAAAGCAATTTTCGGATTTTAAATCAACTATGCTAGCGCAACCAAATACGATATTCGATATACTTTTTAACTTCCGATGTCTCATTTATTGAAATAACAATTAAAATGTTTATTGGAAAAATTTTATCTGGGGCCTATTGCATCAAATACTTTGCAACTTTTCATTTTGCACTTTCACTTTTCAAATGAATTACTTTGCACGAAACGCATTCATAATTAAAAAAGTGCAATGTGAATATTCGAGTGCAAAGTGTAAAGCACTTAGCAGAAAATAAATGTTGGAAGAAATGTTGTGCAACATAATTGATTTTCACTTGCTAATTCTAAGTGCAAAGCGAAAAGTTGCAATGTATGTTGGGGCATTAGGCCCCTGGTATCAAACATTGAGTTTTTTCATCCGATTCGTGTTCTTTACTAACTTTCATTTTGTTGTTTAGTTATATATTACTAGCTTCGCACGGTAATTCGATCCAAGTAAAACTGTTAAATAATGACAGTTGCATCAAAATTTTATCATAAATTCCCTAAATTATGGCGCCTACCGACCCTCTAAGTTAGAAAACTGATCAAATACTAACTTGAAGTCTTAGTAACACTCAGTTAAAAAAAATATCAAAATCATCTCAGTAGCTAAGGCGTCATGCGCTTCTTGACACGATCACGCTAGATTTCCGCACTCAGAAAATTATTCTAGTAAATACAACGAAAAATGTATGTTATGATAATAATACTAAGATCCCTATTTGGTCAATCTAAAATTCTATAAAATCAACAGAAGCACTTTTGTCAGCTGCTCTATTGAATAAAAACTTGTTATAGATAAAGAATTTTCTGTTACCGTTATAATAAAATAGTTCTTCCACTAATAGTGTAGTTATCAGGTATAACAAAAATATAGATGTTCATAACAATAGTTTCTTGTAACATGAACAATAAATTATATTACGTTAATTAAAATATACTACTAAGCAAATCGAAATATAATGATTTCAGCAACACTGCTTTGTGTACAATGGATAGTGTGACTGTTAAATATACGATTCATACTCTTCAGGCAACAGTAAGTCTGTTCATGCCGATAAAGGGTGTCATTATATTGCTAGAATGTAATATTGATACTATAACATTTAACTATTATCTTAATCTGATCCTCGCTAGCATATATCTCGCCCCATTCATAATATTATTCTATTGGATTTATAGAAAACAATTATTATCAATCATTTATCAGTGAAATTATTGTGATGAACTTTTCTCTATATGCAATACCTAATACTTATTATGCACTTATTATTGTATTTGACGTAATGGGAATAGGTTTTAGAATAACAAAATTTTCCAGCTTTGTTTAGTTCTATTAGAAAAAAGATTTTCTCAAGAAATCTGGCATCTTTAACATAACACAATTTCATACCAAGGTGTACCCCAGAGGGTGTTTGTATAGAGGCCATTCATTGAAAATCGTAACTAAATTTTTGCTGTCGTCTTCAACCAAATATTTTCTTCAAAAAATTTGGCACTTTCTCCATAACACCTTTATGTCCTCCCATCTCTCTTCTTCTTTTATAAATTTTAACTTTTCTTTAAGTGTTTCGGCACTTTCTTCAGCTTCAAGAATCACTGTCAAATCATGAAATTTAAGTATATATTTTAAAGACAGGAAGGAAAATGAATCTAATAGGTACCTAAAGGTGAATCTGGAGATAGTCGTCTTTTGGCTGACTGTGTCTCTATAAGTCCAATTGATTTGAGTTTTCTCAAATTATTGTAATATTTACTAATAGTTTTCCTTTGGGGGCTTTATTTTTCTGAGGAGCGAAGTAGTATTCCTACAAAAAAAATGAAACATAATCACAGAACTGATAGCGGTTGATTACCTTAATTTCTGCAGGAAATAAACATAAAATTTGGTCCGTTAAATTCTTTGCAATCGACACGGTCATTTTTTTACTGTTTTGAATGAATTAGTCCACTATTTCATCAACCATTATTTGTTTTTGAGCATCTTGAAGTTCCTTCACATTTTGAGATGATTGATAGATTACACTGGGTAATATAGGTAAACACACCACATGTGCACGAAATCAGTAGCGATTTGAATATTCTCTTGTTGTTCGTGTATATCCGTATCGGTTCGTAGCATTCGCTTACAGAAGGACTGTTAAATCAACAGCGGATTGTGTAACACTAGCAGTCATCCTGTTGAACAATGTTTTCGGACAATATTTTACTATTAACATAACGAATATTTTATCCCTGTTATAGTATATGATTTTCATTAGAACAAAGAATACTGTTAGGGTAGTATAACAATATAATTGTAAAGATAATAATACATGTTGTGGACATCATAGTGTATTAGATATTGTATATAAATAATTTGTGTTATCTTTACAAATTTGGGACTTTGGGGTAATGGAAATTCAGGCTGTTTTTGATAGAATTTTTCCATTGTTTTGACAAAAAATACATTGATTTTGATGGTATTATGTAGCCTCGATAGAAATGATATTGTTATCACGGTAGTTCTGTTTTATAGTACTAACAAACGTTATTCAAGGTAACATAAATGGTCTATTGTAGTTACAGCAATTTCTAGTAGTCGAAAGAGTTTTTGTAGGATTAACAATTTAATACATTAGACATTCAACAGAAGTGCTTCTGTTAATTATACTTAGGAAATTTTTTGAGTGCGCGGGAAAGAGGTATTTTCCCGCCGTAAAAAGTAGCCTGTGTCCGTGCCTAGGATCCTATCTTTATATTAAACAAATCTTATAGAATCCGTTCAGACGTTAAAGCGTGAATGAGGTAAACTTTAAAACAAACTTTTCTGCCTACTGCCTACGCCTTAAGTAGGATAGCATGAATATTAATAGCCCATATCCTTTTCTAGGTTACTATCTATCACCTAAATAAATTTCACCAAATTCATTCAGCCGTTTAGGCATGATAGAGCAAAACTCCCAGCAAAAACCGTAAAAAAATCACTAACTCAATACAGTTTTCTGCCTACTTCCTATCCCCTAAGTACGATGACGTAATCATTTTGATCTATATCCATTTTTAGGTAGCCATCTATTACCTTACTGAATTCATCAAAATCTGTTCAGCCGTTTAGACGTGAAAGAGCAAAACTCCCAACAAAAACGTCTGAAAATCACTAACTCAATTTAGTTATCTGCCTACTGCCTACCCCCTAAGAACGATGGCGTGATTATTTATAGCCTATGACCATTTTAGGTTATCATCTATCACCATACCAAATTTCATTCAAAATCCGTTCAGCCGTTTAGGCGTGAAAGAGTAACAGACAGACAGACAGACAGACAGACAGAGTTACTTCGCATTTATAATATTATATAGTATATAGTATGGATAACTGAATTAAAAATGTTTTATTCTATAATATTTGAATAGTGATAAGATTCTCGTGTATTGTTATTGCCAAAAAGAATTGGAAATTTTCTTCACAGTTCATCGTTGTTAATTGTTGAAGATATATCGTATTAGATACCATTGCTGCAAGCAGCAGTTCTTGTATAGGAGAAAATACTTTTCAATGATCATTCATATGGGACATTCACCATTAGACTGGGACAATTATCAAAGTCTTCAGTCTCCACAGTATATTTCTTTTAAGTTAAAATGAGTACCCGAAGTCAACTGAGACCAACACTCAAGATACAGCATGATAGAACAATGCTGAAAGTTGAATTTAATACGGAATAATAAGAGTTCAATGACTTGTGAGATTATTCAAAACAATTTTTGTCATCGGTTAGAACTATTGTTAGGAAAAATCTAATTTCGGGAGAGATTCTACAGGTAGAATGTCAAATTTAGGCTATATCTAGAAGAATTATTGTATATTGTATATCTAGAAGAATTATTGAAGAGCTCAATCTATTGACATAATTATCAATATATATCATTACAGTTCGAATTTCCCAGTAAACTCTTCAACGAAACCAACAGTACCGATGTCATCATTCAGACGATGCCTGATTCCAGATTTGCATCAGCAGCTTCTTGAATATTTCAAGTAAGTGAAATTCCCTATTACAAATTATAAAATATTTTTCAATATCTATCATACTGTTACATTAACTATCAACATATCGAGAATATACGGAATTTCATAAGAAAACATAACTATAGATCATGACTATATGTATATTTTGGAGTATTCAAGATTTCGCCTGGTTGTTTCATCATGTTCGTTAGAATTTTTCAATACATCACCGGGAATATAATCACGAATTGGCTAAAACTTGAGGTGAGAATTCGATTAATTTTATGACTTTAATGTTATTTTCATTAACCAATACAATTTATACACTTTATACAATTGTAGAATTTTCACGCTTGTTATAGTAGGAAAACAATAATTCACATTTGGATAACCTGAGAAACTATTTTTGAAACATAGATAAATTGAAAATAGTAATCATCGAAATGAATACAATCTTCTATTTATAGGCTCACAGAATTCTTTCATGCGGACTGGGATGATTTATTCAAGATGTTGTTAGGTTAGGCTCCTTAAAGGCAAAGAATTTTTTTGTTTGTCATTTTTTCTTTATATGAGAACTATTTGTATCAATTTTTAAATTTGTTAATTCAACTAAGAGACCTTGACATTTCGAGTTTGTAAACTGTAGACCTGATGCATTTTTCAGTTAAATTGTAAAATTTGTATGAGAAAATGCAATTCATGAATGAATCGAATAATTCAAATGGTCTCAGAATATTTGATTTGAATTATTTAAAATTTTGAGCATTCTTCAATTTTTTCAAAACATATTTGGCATTGGTTGCAAAATGGCGAATGCGCCTGGCGATTTTGCTATTGGTCGAAATAAAAATGAAATAAGAATAAAAATCTGATATTTTGGAATAAATATATAAAGATATTTTCTTGAATTCAGCAGCCCGCCTTATGATTAATTCGTTTGATTCCGAAACTCAGCTCTACGGAATTTAACTAAAAGTATGAATTTGAATAGAAAGAAAAACTTTATCGATATAAAGAGAAAATATTCTTCTATATTATTATAGTTCTTTAACGTTTCATTCAAAATAATTGAAAACTGGAAGGAAAGCAACAAAGAAATTATCAAACAAAATTACAATGTGATACAGCTTTGATTTGAAAGGGCATTGAATTGGTATGAACGTTCAAAGTGATGTCGAGAGTTTATCCCACTTTATAGTCAATATATCAGAAAAATGAAGGATATATTTTATTGTGCACGTTAAGGAATCGACATTCCATTACGTTCTACTATAAGTATACCATACATTCGAAAGAGTGCTCGAAATTGGTCCGATCGAATGGGATCGACCAGAACAGCCATATGGCTCCATTTCTAGCCGAAACAATTTTAGATTCAAAACAAAAAAAAAACAAATTTGGCAAAATTTCAAACAGTTTTTGAGTAATTGCATTTCTTAGTTTGAACTTTTGAATGGCCCACCTATTAACTCGAGCGATATCCATAGGTAAAACCGAAACGCTGAAGTTGTTCATAGGAATATAACTAAAAATACTATATCTCACAACGGATAATTAATAACAGAAATTATATCCATAGGGAGAAACAAACACAACTTCAGACTATACTAGAATTATATAGGTAGTCCAAGATCAACTTCCATTTAGCCAATATCTCGTTTTCAGACAAAATAACAAGTTCATACAAAAATAAATTTGAATGATTGCAAATCTCCTTCAGAATCAATCATTTACATTTGTTCTGATTACCACCCCTAAGTTTTTTTAATTGTAACCTTATATTTTTCCCATAAAACAGTTTTCAACAATCCAAGTACAAAAAGAATATGAAATAACAATTTTTAAATCTTTACTTAAATTTATTAACCTTTAAAATAATAATTCAAATCAAATTATTCGTTACTCAAAATTTTACAGGAATGTCAACAATCAATAATATTTATACATATTTCAAGAAAAATTATCCATAATATGAAAGACTAAATAATTTCAATTCTAAAATAAACAATTGATAAAAAAACAATACTTTAACATATAGGACAAACTAAAAACACAAATAAATAATATATACACACACCATGTACAAAATAAATTAAATAAAATACGATGTATTACTGACTAGAACTGGTACGCCATAAATTCATCCATGGAATAGAATGCACCCTCGATGAGAATCGCTTTGACTTGACGCTTGAATGTTATGTCATGCAGCGATGTTAGCCGTGGGGAAGTTTGTTGTAAATAGATATAAATTGGGGTGCATTCGCCTTTGCAAGTTATGATGTAATATATTTTATCCACTCCTTTAAACTAATTTCTATGTGTAATAGTAGCTAGAACACAACCATAGACAAGTCTATGAACCGAAAAGCGTGGTTATAATAAAACCCGCCCTAACTCCCGCTAATAAAAATACCTAGGAAAATGAAATTGTTCACAAAAAAAAATGAATAAAAAGTAGGATCGATCCGGAAATCTATTTCAGCCATCAAGATAACGTTCTAACGATTCATTCCAGATTTATTTTTGGAAAACGTAAATTTTTGAAGTTTTCCGACTACAGAGTACAGAGGTTTGACGGTTGGACGAAATGTTGTCAATGCTTTTGACAACTGTTCAAAATTTTTAAATGCAGATTAATTCGAATTTTACTGAAGAAGTCGTGGATAAAGTATAGTATTCAATTCGCGGTAATGCTCAAACACACTTGATGAATTACACCACTCGCCTGACGGCTCGTGGTGCAAAATTCATCTGCGTGTGTTTTGACCTGCATTACCGCTCATCGAATAATATACTATTATGTCCCAAGATTATTCAATACAAACATTAGACGAAACATTAACACAAAAACACCTTGAAACATAATAAAATATTTTAATTATTAAAACAGTAAAATTAAATAGGTGTCAAAATAAAACAGATGCGTGGATATGGCATAATTCATAATTATTATTTTTGGGGTTGAATCTGATGAATAATAGTTTTAATGTATTTTTCATTTCATGGTGTATCGTTCAATAGGAAAGAATATGAGTGTGCGATTGAAAAAATTTATCCGGGGTAGTTTGTTCAAACGATGGATTCTGATGATTCTTGTTTGAACTTTCTACCTTGTCTGAAAGCCAAGATATTGGCTGTACGGAACCTCTAGATATAGAGTGTCCTAAAAATAGCAGCAAAAATAATCTATCTACTCAAAATATCGATGGTGGAGTGGTTTATTTAGGAATTATGTTATTCTGAGGTTTTTGTCTATTGTAGGTATATTCATCCTCAATCAATCACTATTTTTGAATTTCAAGAAAAACTCGGCGTACGTCATTTTATACAGGGCGAAACAAAATCTTAATTTTATCCTAACTTTAGAACCACCCCTGGTATGTTTCAGTTGTTCCATCCTGTGATTTCTCATTTCATCATCCAGATACATTTTTCCTTGACAATTTAATCATTCATAACAATAGCTCAATTTTCTCAATGATACAGGGTTTTCAGTAAAACATTAAATTCGCCACAACCAGTACTTCAACTAACTAAAATAACTAAATAACATAACGTGTTTTTCGCCCAGACGCGGATAACAGGTCCAATTCGTTTTGGCATGTCCTCATTAAAGTTTTGAATCAATTAGGGCATCACAGAGCTGCTGCAAATTTTTGGAGTTGGTTACGCGAGATCGAATTTCCTCCCAAGAGCATCCAAACATGCTCAATGGATTTAAATCTGTGCTTGGAGCATTTCAGTTGAATCTTGGATATCAACCTCTGCTAAAAATTCCTGGCAATCCTAGCCACATGGGGACATTATAAGGCATTAGCACGAAATCGTCCCCATAAACGGTGCTTACAGAACAACGCGCTTAAAATGCAAAGCCGAGTTTCCTTCAAATAAATGAAATTAAAAAACTGTTGATTGATGAAGAATGAACAAACCTACAATTGACAAAAATTCAATCCAATCAGACTTGAAATAACGTATTTATGAATCATCAAACTTCATCGATTTTTGAGTGGATCGATTATTTTGACGGTGGTGAGTGTAGGTATATATTGTATTTGTTCGTTCAATCTTTTGCATCACCCTGTATCATAACATAATCATTTCAGCCGAGCAATCTGGAACTGCACAGGAGCGAGGGCCTACACGACTTGGGGGCCATAAATGGGATATAGCCCTCTGCCTGTTGGCTGTCTACGTCATCTGTTATTTCTCGCTATGGAAGGGCATCTCCACGTCCGGGAAGGTGGTCTGGTTCACAGCCCTGTTTCTACGCCGTCCTGTTGATCTTGCTAGGCAGAGGAATCACGCTTCCCGGATCCGCAGAGGGAATCAAGTATTACCTAAATCCGAACTTAACGCCATCACGTCTGCGGAGGTAAGTGCTATTTTGGAGAGAAATTGAGGTTTTGTTTAGGATTTCAGATGGATCGGAATAGGGAAATGGTGGTTAAGTTTAATGGGAAGTAGGGGAAAACAGTGGAAATTTATTTCTTTGATTTTAACATGTATACAAGGTCTTCCTAATTGATATGTTCATATTGAGCATGTGATTTTAGAGGTAAAAAAACTTCATAGGAATTTACAGGGTGCCCGAGATGTTCTATACAGCCAATATCTTGGCCCTCAGACATAGTAGAAAGTTCAAACAAAAGGTATTTCAAATGGCCGCAAAAACTTCTTAAGAATATTCGTTGGAATGTGTTTCTGATTACCAGCCCTAAATGAACTAACCACTAACCAAATTTTTTTCCTTCAAAAGATTCCTCAGTAAAAAATAAATGGTTAAACAACTTCATCATTTCACGAAGATTCAACCCTCAACCCTCAAGTAATAATTATAAATTGTGGCATAACCATTGTGATTCATTTGAAAACTAATTGGTTGTTTTAATTTTAGATTTTTTATTAGTTGCAATGGTTTTGTTGTTGATGTTTCGTTTATTTTTGTATTGAAAATCTTTGAACACCAAGAATTTATCACAATTGGGTGCCAAAATGGCGAATGCGCAACGATTCATAGCTAAGTATCATTTTTGAGGATTGTTTTAACATATTATTTTCTTTCGATCATTGAAAGGAACAAACATAAGGATGCAATTCTAGAAACTATCCGGGGGTAGTTTTCCAAGGGTGCAATCTGAGACAAAATTTTAACTAGAGTTTTTGTTGTCATTTGAGTTAATATAGGTAGTTAATGTCAAGAGCTATTCGTTCTTGAATTCAACTTTTTCGGAAGTAATCGTGTTCACTATCTGTCTCCGGTTCCTCCATTTATTTTATTAATTACAAGTACTTGATTTATTATTTCATTAATTATGTCATTCACACATAAAATGTCACATTTTTTTATCACTATTCCGAAAATTGAATTCGATATTTAGAATTAAATACCATTATTAAAATCTATGGAAAATATTACCCTTCAGTAGGGTCCTGCAGCGGTCTTAGAAAAAAAGAAGATTCGAAAAATCATCACCTGGAAGGCCAGACCTGGTTTAAAACACCCTCCTGGCCCGAGAGCAAGAATTAAGTATTTTGTATCAGAAATTGAAGGTATTTATTCGAATAGTTTTAGGTTTCAATATTGTAGACAACGTTTTTTCTACTGAGGTTTTTCCCTGAGCTCTTGTATCATACGCTAGAAGTTTCGGAGTGTTTTTGAACTCTGTAATGTGTCATTGTATTTTAAAATTTTATTTTATTATTGTAAACACTTCACCAATTTTCAAATCATGTTTTCCGTAAATTTTGTAGAACCCTGAAGATTGAAATAAATTTTTCCGAAACATCGGCTGACAGAATATTGTTTTACTGTTTCTCTGATTCTACACCGTTAATAATCTATCTTGAACTAAATCCTGGATCACCTCATCAAATGTTGCTGAATATTTTGAATGAAATTGCGAAACTTCAAGTTCAATGTTCAGTTTGCTGATTTTGAAATCACGTTTTGGCAAGTTATAGCGGACTATTTTGTTTTATATTTTTATTTTCGACAATCGGTTATCGACTACTCTGAACAAAAAATCTTGCTTGAAATCTGATATACAATTTACCCATGTTCCGCCTGTCTACAGAAATAACAACTGTTCATTATATTCTTCCAT